>PNEQ01086084.1:0-53282 GCA_003012365.1 Medauroidea extradentata | reverse complement strand
ATAAAACGACTTGTATTGTATATATTACCAAGGCAGCAATAACTCTCCCAAGAGCATTTGTAAATCGAAAACAATTCCAAGTCCTGTGGTGATAAGGGTTAGGCTTGATGTGTGCCATTTCTGTTACGTGGACCGAGCGACAGGGAGGCGCATTATTGATCGGGCCTAGCCGACGGGGCAAGGAATTGGCCCTTTCAACGGAAAGCGAGGACCAGTCAGCTTTTTTTAGTTGTAGATGTTGACGTCAAAATAATACACAAATAATAACAGAAAAACGTTTTCTAGTACATATATTTTCAATATTTTATGTACAGAGCCGTGACGTACTGAAGATCCGGGTTCGATTCCGTGTGGGGTTTTTGCCAAATATTTTAGTATCGATCTTCGATATACACATTTTCCATATTTTATGTATATCTCTGGGTTTACAGCAAAATTAAATATTATATTAACATTACCGACGTAAGGAAAATAACTAATTACTAATTGTTAAATTCAAATGATAAATATTTACATTTTTGACATTCCAAATATTCGTATGAAAACATCGGAAAAATAAATAGTTTTATGTACCATTATAGTATTGACAAATTTCATTTAGATATAAAGATATTTTTTTTTTTGCCATCCTAAAGTGGCACAGCGGTAACATACTGTAAACCCTACAAGAATTTGGGAGAACCCTGATTAGATTCCTGGCCCGACCACTGTTTTGGGACATCACAGGCCATGGCTGATTCATTCAACCTTTCCTGTCTGCCTAAGTAACTGGCTCTGCCTTTAATGAACTCGCTGTCTACGAGGCTCTAAGGGTGCAGCCTACCTTGCAACCCTGGCACGAGCGAAGATACGGATATTTACATATTATACGTTAGGTAGGCCTCGGTCACTTTTCTAAATATCACTTTCGGACAAAACCAATGCTATGCATTCAGATAAAGTATTACTACAGTAATAAAACTTCGGTGGAAAGAAATTTATGAGTATATACTTGCTGGGTGTTGAAATACGTATACTTAATCTTTTCCAGAGCATTGAAAAACAGACTAGTAATGTATGCTATACGGAAGCGAACAAAAATGTTAACAGTAGCACATACGTTCGACAGATAACTAGCCATGCCTAATTCAATGGGGGGTTATAACCTGCCATTTTGGAAAAACTGTCTGCATTTAATTTGGCCTACAGATTTTCTGTAATGTTTTCTTCTTCGACAAGGTAGAGGGAATAGTTTGTTACAGTGTATACCGTTGGCGTAGATAGACTACCATAGCTTATACTAAACCTGTGACCATTCGTAGGGGGAAAAAATGACTTTCTTCCCTCGGAAGGTTACTAGTCAAAACTTACAAAATTTGATAACGCCTAAGAAGGTAGTAGGCCTACATGTGTCATGTCAGACGGGAAATTTCGATGAATCTTATTGCATGGAACTTACCACCGAGAATCGAAGGATTCGAAGGTGGCAGGTACAGACCTACCTTCCCTTAAATACTTATCCTTTCTCTCGCCAGGACCGTAGGGTAGACAGCAAGCTAAAGGGTGCTAAAACTAAAAAATAAATTTGCAATTAACATTTGCAACATACACTGCTAAATTAAGTCGTACATTTCCCGAAAATAAAATAAATTGCCTAGTGTATGCGTATGTACTTGTCAGTCGTGATTTTCCTGTTTTCTGTTCCTACAAACTATTTCATCACATAAATTGAATTTTTCAGTAGGCCTAAACGTAAAAGATGCGAGGTACTGCGCTGTTATTTAAAATTTGTACGTCTTTTGAAAATGTCATCCTCATTTGACAAATTAAAAAGAAACACACTACGAATTTTCTCTGTAATTAAGATAGTTTTTTCTGTTTGTACGAACAGAAAATTGGAAAACTACGACTCTACCTGCTTACACGTAAACAATAGAAGCTTACAAAATGTATTGTATATAATGATATTTTATCTAATTGAAAATGTGAGAGAGACACGGTACTGTCAAAATCCGTAGCAAAGCGGATGAATCACCGTCTCCTAGTTTTCGAATCCAACCCATTATATTGTGACGGCAAAGTAAACAAACAATTATACTGATGCGCTCTGTTGGTTTAGAGGCTCAAGGACCCAATAACAACATACGCGTTCCACAATACTGCCACTGGCAATAACAGGGAAGTCTGTACATGTTTTACGATAAAATGTTTGTAACCTGAATGTTCTCATGTAAAATTTTTCTGTGTCAGCCTAAAATGGCTTCCCCCCCTACAATACTACGTTTCAGCTGTGAAGCACATTCAGCAAAACCACAAGTACGAAATTTTTACCAACTATTTCTAGGATTAACAAGTCATATTTTTTTTTACACTTCATATCATTAAGCAATAAGTAATTTGTTTACACGTTAGTTTTATTAAAATGAAAATAACCAGGAAAAAAACTTAATTCAGAACGCGAATAATACGACTCGGCTATGGGATGGCTTTTATAGCTATTGAAATGGCGACACGAAGCTAACGCCTGAAACGTAGGCACTCCCATTACATTATACGTTTCCCATACCAAATGCATTCTGTTCGCTTGTAACACGAGCTTCCAATAAAGGTAATGGATCTCAACACCATCCTACCTTACTCACTTTCTTCTGTTTTATAACAATTTGATAACTCGTGAATAAATAATTTATAAAGTGAATGTACCTCTCCAGGGTATTTTACCCTATCATACAACAACGCGCAACACCGAAATCAATGAGAAATGATTCGATTAAAAATAAATAAAATGGATGAACTTACTGGATGTAGTTGGTTACTTGGATTCAAATGACATACGATCTGTGGTGCAATTTACATTTAAAACTCATGGTACCATCACATCATTTTAAATATTCCTAGCCAAGTACAATATACTTTACGTGAAGTACGTTCAATGACAAAGTTAAACGCAGGCTATGTAACATAGAGAAAGTCTGTCGGTTTACGTGCTGAGTGTATTGGATTGCAGAATATTTTCATTAGGTAGGGACTGGAAAATTACGCGAATTCAGTGACCTGCAGGCCAGAGTCTATTGTACTACGCACACTCAAGCCCCGACTATTAGTCAACTATATGTTACTCAGTGGAACAACAGACAATGAACGAATAGACGAGGCTTGAGTATGCATAGTACAATGGATTCTAGCCTACAGGTAATTGAATTCGCGACATTTTTCAAGTCTCTATCAACAGAAGCTCTACTTCACCGAATAAATGTCCTCTATCAGAAACTGTATAAGTTTCGTGAGGTTACGCTAAATGTGATAAGCCTTAGTACCTATTCACAACTTTTCAAATACCTTAAAATTATTTTTGAGAGACAGACTGACTAAGATAATAGAACGTTGTCTGCCTGACAAGGACATGAAATAGTATTTGGTATTAAACCAGCCCTGAGTGTCTCCGGCCAGAATCGAACCCACTATCTGTCCAACGCACGTAAGTACCTATACAGAATGTGGCAAAACTGCATGTAAATGTCTTGATGAAGTAATCCTCACATATACAAAAGCAAAGAATGTCATATGAGCACAGGTTCGAAAATGCACAATTTCTGCACTACAGTTCTCAGCACATGATGCACAGTGCTTAGCGAGCGGGCTGGATCATTTAAGTGAGGAATGTCATTGCAGCTATTATTGGCAATCGCACACCAGACGAGTCGTATTTAATTGGACGATGGTCGTTATCCGAGGTAACATTCCACAGTACGCGCGCCTTACACTGTAAGTCATGAGAACTGTAGTAAAGTCACGGTGCGTTCTCGAACCTATATTCACGTGATATATTTTGTTTCTTTAGATGTGATGACAGTATTCCCAAAATACTGACACACAATTTTGTAACAGCCTGTATAGCTTGTAAATATTTTTGTACGGGAAAAATATATTTAAATTTGTTAGGTTGCACGTAGCCTGCCAAAAAAAACACTATTTTATTAACGATGAGTGCAGTGGAAATAATTTGGTCAGCGCTTAAGGAGCATAAGTACCTGCCATTTTCGAATTCTTCAATTTTCGCTGAACTTCCACACAATGAGATATATTAAAATTTCCCATCTGACAAGGCACATATATTACCATATTAAGTGTTATTGTCACATCTCGACTACTTTTATTAGGTTTTGACAAGTAACCTTCCAGAGGAAGAAATCTATTTTTTCTCTACGGATGATCACAGGCATAGTATCAGCAATAGTAGTCCATCAATGCCAACTGTATACAATGTCATAAATTATTCCGTCTGCCTTGTCGAAGCAAAAAACATTATAGAAAAAAATTTTGGCCGAATTACATGCAGAAGTTCCATTATTTAAAAAAGTTCAGTATTGGTCCTTCTTAACGAGGTATTGAGTGTGATAAGAGGCGCGAATATAGCAACGACGGAATACAAGGGTGGAAAAAACGGAAAAACTCCCATAAAACCTGTGCCGGGAATCGGGAGCAACCCCGGATGGCGGTGGTGGGAGACTTATCGGCGACACTTCCTACAATCAATCAATCTTATCGCCTGTATCAGCTAAGCCATATCAGTGACCAGGTTCTATAGGAAGAGTTTAACCAGATTCTGACAGGGTGCCAGTATTTTATCGTTACGAAAATAAATACATCCAGGCATTAATATCGCCGAAATGAAATTATTTACAGAAAAAACTTTTAACACATTTTACCCTCATCACGCTTAATAATCTCAAGGCGTCGCTGAATAACGAATCTTCTCTTAAAGCGTTGGCATTAATTTTTTCACATTTGCCAATAACTTGAATACTTCGCTACAAGTTGATACAACCGACGGGGGAATAAATGAAAGTGTCCTGGATAAACATTTACTTAGGCAGAGGACCAATATACAAGTAGGACAGAGCACTGAACAGTTCACTCTTACGCATGGTGGAAAAATCATTTACTTGAGTGTTTTGAGAGAAACACAACAGCACTTTGAACAAACGAAAAAGAAAAATAAGTTATATTAATTAAATATCGAAAAAACGCTTATTAAGTGGCACATAAAATTTAACGTGACGTGTTCAACACTGCCGAGTGCATATCTTCTAAATATTACTAAAAAATGTTGCTTTAAGGAGGCCGTCTTCCTAGACCGCCAAAAGGCGTGAACTGCTTCGACCTTTACACGTTTATTCGAAAACTACTCAACATAAGTAAGCGATATCAGCTTCGATTAAGATGTCAAATAACGTTACACGCATGCATACCCATTGCAGGCTCTCAGTTTATTTGTAAAGTATATTTTCACGATGCCGAAAATAGCGAGAAAGGGTCTCTTTGCTGTCCTTTTAGGTATGAATATCACTGTGCAAAATATTTTGAAAGTTATAGGTGTTTACAATGCACCTTCACCTTTTATACTAACTGTCCCCCTACGGCTTTGCACAATGTTCTTATAAAAAGTATTGTAATATGGGGTTGATTCCCTGCAGAGTCAAGCAGATTTTCACATGTGATAATATTGTACATGTGCGATAACTGCAGTTCTATGACTATGATCGCCTATCAAAACCTTAGTTGTTAAGACGGCGTGGTACATAATTCAACGCTAAAAGCATGAATCTACAACTGTAGGTTTCTTGAAGCCAATTTGCGAAAATTAAATAACAGCAATCCTAGACAATTGTTTTAGCCAACGTTTTAAAGAAAATTGTTTCCAGTGAGGCACAATCTCCGACGCCGGAACCTCGTGCATTTAACTGCGGCGCAAGAGATCACGCGTAACGAGTTAATATTTACTCATAAAGTTGGCAAATACCATTATCTAGGATTGTCATTGAGTATTTTATCCATATTGGCTTCGAAAAAAAGTGTAGAAATCAATTGATGTTTTCAGCGTTTATTTATTTACAACGCACACTATCTCAAGCCAACTATGTCCCCGTCACGACCACGACCGCTTTTCTCTTACCTTTTAACAACTTTGTTGTACACTTCAAATAGAAAATTAACTCTTGTGCTAGCTGACACTAATATATGCGTGTATAACACCATAGCAGTTCCCGTTCACCTTGTGCTACACGGGATTTGCATCCAAAAACTCCCACCAGTGTTAAATTCACCTACGCCAAGAAAAGTCAACATATTTTAAAAAATTAAAAGTGTATAATATCCAGGCCCGTGCCCATAGAGGTATTCGTATCAATAGATCATACTGAATTACCGAATATTTATCACCTTTCCGCCCCATAAATTGTCAACATTTTGAAAAAAAAAACATGAAATAGCTTTTTAGCAATTTGCGTAAGCCTCATTTATATTAAAAATCATAGAATAGATTTAAAAATACGTTTTAATTTTAGGGGCTATTAGAGGTTGCGTTTCACAAACTTAAAACTACTATTTCGTGACATGCGTACGAATAATTTTGAAGTAAAAATAAACTCGATACCTCAACGAATTTATTGAAAACACGTGTTATGGCTTTCGCCCCCTTAATTATCGAATTTCTTAGTGAGTGCTTACATCGTTCGGGAGAAACCACTCACAAAATTAAATGTTTCTATAGTAGATCCAGCGGTTCGGGTTGTGCGTTGATGAGCGAGTGAGTGGGGCACTTAATTTTATATACACACAGATTTCGTTATAAAATGATCGGGTCACCATTTAAGTTTCAGGAAATTACTACGTAAGCAGATTTCTTTAAAAAAATATATTTTTTTCTTGTGAAATAAAACTGAAATATGAACGGTCACATTTAAGCAGCAACGACCTTGAAACACTAATAAAAAAATACAGGAGAAAGGTGTACAGAAAATTAGCAAACACGTAGTAATGACACTCCTTTACTTAGAGACCGCCCTTGCAACAAAATTGCAGTGGGAGTAAAAAAAAGAGCTTCGAACACTATTACAAGGACTTGTCTTTTTGCGAGGATCGCGTTAACTGCCGGCACATGTATGTACGTCCTTAGTGCCTAGTGTAAACGTCACGATGTTAGTCAGGCTAGAAGACAACAAACACGTGACAATTCCTCCTTGAGCTCACGCCCACAGCGATATATTCATATCTTGCCTCGAAAATTATCAGGCACGAAACTCGTAGTAGTCTTTAGGTTTCTACACTGTTATTCTTTACTGTCGGGCCAAACTTAAATTACAGGGAAGGAAAACAAAAACGACTGGAGTCACGTACAACATACGTCCTGCATGATCGAAATTGATTATCGATAACCTATTTGCTTGATGCGCTGTAAAAGCAATTCACCGACCGTCGTTATACTGATGTCTCTACGAGTCTGGTTGCTGATCGATTTCTGATCGAACAAAATCTCGTAGAAACATTACTGTAAGGTACACACAAGAAACTGATGATTACTCAAGAAAACGCATTTCGCAAAAAAACTTGATAATCATTAAGAAGATTAGTGACTGAATAGGAATAGCAAGCAAGAAATACAGAAACATTGATCGACTTTTGCTAAGTATTTACTTTATGACACTGTCACTCAAAATATCAGAGATTTATTTATTTTACGAAGTCTTTGCTTGCTTAGCCAAAACCAATATCATGATAATGGTTTTTGTACTTTTGAAATTAACTTACATTTTTATGCGTTTCATGATATACGTAACTCTCAGCTCAATTGCACGAATGTTGCCTGCAAGAAACTGGAAATTACTTAAACCATATTTTTAAATTCAACAATACTAAACATTGCAATATTATCATCTTCGGTACTGTCATATTGACAGACTTCCATGAGTACTTAAGAAACATAATTTTCAATTCCAGGACCTCCGTAAAAAACTTTGTGGAGGTTCATTCTTTTAAACGTAATTAGAACATTGGTTTGGCTGGTTAAACTAACGAGACGTGTCTTTACCGCAAATATGAAAAATACAATTTTGTATAAGTACTACTACATCACTGTCGAAAACGAACGTACCTTTGAAATTAGTTATGAAGTTATGCACAAATTTCGAAAGTTCCTTTACACTAGCTGCTGAACTAATTGTTAAACTAAACTAAAAAAAAATTCTAACGGTGAAACGCGAAAAGTGTGCGGGAAAAGTTTTATAAACATACAGATAAAAATTTATGAAAACACTGACTGTTAAACTCAGTTGAACACATGTGTCGTATGTTAAGGGTGTTCAAGTGCAATAAAATAAAAACTTTATATTTACATGAAATAGTGTTAGTTTTGTAGATGATACTTGTGAGTACAGTTTCCTGTTACGAAACACTTTTAGCTCGCATAGTTTTCCTACAACGGTGCGTCAATCTAAATTTGCTTGTTACGCTGCCATGCAAATAGTGAAAACCAACCGATCAACTTAAATAAAATAATTCACTGTGATCTCACATCATATTAGCTAAACAATAAAACATTTGAAAACCCACAACGTAATATTTTAAGTTTAAAAAGAATTGCAGAAGTGCAGAAAAAATTGTAAATTCAACCATTTTTTTTTTAATTTAAAAATAGTCCACGGACATTTTTTTAAAAAGTTTTACTCCATAGTCCATTGCATGTTATTTCACCATGAATTATTTCACTTATGTAAATCAACTGGTTTTCACTATTTGCAAGGCAGCAGAATATGTAAATTTTGACTTCGACGCACCTCGTTATGAGAAAATTACGCTAGCTAAAATTGTTTTGTAAGAGGAAACTGCACTCAAAAGTATCGTCTACAAAATTACCACTATTTAATATAAAATTACGATTTTATCGCATTTGAACACACGTAAGAAGGGATTATAACAAGTTAATTTAAAAACATGTGGTAGGGCGGGAAGCATATACAAATGTTCGTTTGCAGATCGGGAACTGATTCGCTTGTCTGCTAACCACGTGCCACTTTTAACCATATTCAAGGTAAAATTAACATATTATAAATTTATAACATATGCAGGAGACTTTCAACAAAGTTCTAAGCAACCTTAAAAGGACAAACATTTAAGCAGGAAAGGCACCACAAGATGCAGAAGCCACATTAAAAGACAAAACGAAACAATTCTTAGTGCTTCACAATTTTCTTTCAGAAACTACTTTCTGGGAATAAATGTGACAAAATGAGAGGACCAACTAGTTTTGTACAAATATTATAATACAAAATATTACTGTCTGTGACTTCGTTCGCGTCGTTTACAATAATGCCTCTTTGAGTCCTGCAAAGTTCAGTCTTCGTATTCCAAATTATCTTAAGTAATTTGAAATAATATGCATTTCTATTTGCAGTATATTTTCTAAAACAAAATTTGTAAAAAAAAAATCAGCACATCGAATTACATATAAGTAATAATATTAACACCGATAATAATGTTAAGTGATGTATTACAATAATTTTTTTAATTGTCAAAAAAAATTTCTAAAACAAAAAATTTTCGAAATTTTTAAACTGTGCAAAATTATAACCGTTTTAGAAACAGTTTAAAGAATACAATTTTTCAGCGAAATGTTTGGCTATCCCGTTCTACCCCCTGCCCTGTTTTGCTCTCCCCCCACACCTTATATAGGCCTAGTTTTATTTGTCAGGAACATTCGAGCACGTACAAGTTATCAACGTTTCATCGCACTCTGACGAATGGCATAGGAACGCGAGAGACATTCATTTTATATGTAGATACATCACCTTTAAAGCTAATAAAATAGTAATAATCCGCTTTAAGTTCAGGCAGCTAAGTAACATATTACAATACGAATATTAAATCATACGTATTGATTATGGCTTCTGCTAAGATATTTGTCAGACACGTGTTACCCAGAGGGCATAGAGTATAAGACTCATGAATTTCAAATACCACTGACAGTGGGTATATTTATATGAACATTTCGAGGAGGAAATACTTAAATTAAGCGAAAGAATAAAGTGTTCACTGTACCGTGTACTTCAACGAGAAGTCATACAGTTGCTACGGGTAAAAGTACTTGAAACTTTGCCATTTACCAAGATTTAATTAGCAACCCAGCAGTTGGCTTACGACATAAAAAAAATTAAATATAACCAGTAACAAAATACATTTTGTCACGGTTCTCTGTTATAAGAATGTCATATCTGCCAATATTAAAACATTACGTTATTAAGTGCATTGTAAAATAATAATTTAGCGACAAGCAACACATTTCCCAATAACATAATTAAAAAAAAAAAAAAAAACAATGACACATAATTTTCTAAATTTGTTGTCTACAGAGCGCATTTCAATAGGATAATACTACAGGACAAATTATCAACTGTGTTGGAATAAACGTGGTTTCGTACACGTAAATACAGTTTTATTTTCACACGAACAGACGGCAATGTTGGTGTACATCTATTTCGAATCTTTCGAAATGCTATCACGGGAGACCTAGTAATAAATAGAGCGAACTTAGAAAATCCTTGGAAGATAATGTATATTTCATGCACTGGAAACGACGAACTTTTTTTCCTTCGGTACAGACCGTATTATTTGTATATGTACTTTTTCAAGAAAAGAGAATAAATGGATTACCTTCGCGAGATAAATGTAACAGCCACAAGGGGGACAAGTTTAGAAAATTAAGAACGCCCGAAACACCATAATTCATCTCGTATTATACGCATGCTACATTTTACAGTTTCATTTTGGGGACTATTTTTAACTGAAGCTGTTAGCTCGAATGACCAACACGTTTATTGAACTGAAACAATGCATAACTTAGTTTTACATTGTTGGGCTTCATTTGTTCTGCACAGTTCAATTTCATTGTTTTCTGAAGCCATTTTTCAACTTGTGCTTTTAGATGAGTAATTCGTCAAGCGATCTTTTCAAATATAATAACGACGTGATAAAGTTAACTGTTAAGTTAGGACAATGTACAGAAGTTCTTTAAAATAAAAAATAAACAGATGCTACAATAGGGAATCACACTTTGTTCCTAACAACTACACAGCAGCCTCTACTTCTCAAGCAAACGTCTGTAGTTTTACTGTGGTGCTTAGCCAAGAGTTCAGTTCCTCGACAGTTAAAAACATGACTGGGAAAATCGCAAAGAGTATAATGACAGAATAACATAGCCCCGACGAACACGTTATCAAACAAATTATAATTTGGTATCGTAGTGGAGAGCCTTACTTTACGGATATGGGCGGTATATAATTTATTTAAAATCCTTTCGGCTTATAATTTAAGACTCGATTAAAGTACTTAGGGCCATGCCTCACTGCATTTCGTGGTAATTATTTGTTAAGCTTTAACAAGAACAAATACCGCAAATCTGTTAGGCAGTTTTGTTTATAGTTGTTTCTGCCGTGCTAGCTATTATAAGGTTTTGACTAATAAGTCAACTATAAAAAATGACGTTGGTTACATAACTAACTAAAACCATAGTACATATTTACTGTTCTGAAAAAAAATAGCTAACTAAATGAAAACCATTTTTGATATCTACTCTCACTATTTTACAATGGTTATCACAAACATATAACAGAGGAGAAAGGCTTTAAAGCACCCATGTCGACAGTGAATTTAAACGTAACATCGAGGTATAAATTTTATCTACGTGGGTTTAAGAGGGAATTTCAGACAATTTTATTTTATTCTCAGTTTTTGAGCCATAACTTTTATTGAAATTTTATCAAAATTTTCTCTTCGATAAAACATACAATATATTCTTGATAAACTGCTTGACATAAATAACAATAAAATCTTTCATTAATTGGTCGTGCAGAATTATTGAAAAGGGAATGATAGGTTAGCATTCACTTGCAATAATTTTGCATGACAAATTAATGAAAGAGTCTTTTATTATTTATGCGAAGCAGTTAACCAAAAATATAGCCTATGCTTTGTCGAAGATAAACTGTTGATAATAAAATTTGAACAAATGTTATGGCTCAAAAATTGAAAATACAAGAAAAACTGTCTAACACAAACATATCTATATGACACAAATATATTTTTTGCTATTTACCTGAAAATCTGTAGCAATAAGGAAACAATATAGGGCTATTTTGGGATTCCAAGGTCGCTTAGTATGTTTTTTAATCGAACACGACTGGAAATATTTTCTCGTTCTAACCTGCTGGTCGTGCAATAGATTCCGTCGTGTCGCGTTCGTCGGGGCTGAGCGGAATCCAGCATGACTCGTGAATGGCCTCCGGGGGTTTTCATTGATTCAGGTCAACCCCGAGGAGTTGGAACGGCGCCACGGAATCACACGGGCAAATCCGGGTGCCCACCTGGGGGGCGTACGTGGGACCGGCTTTCACGCACGTCTTCGGAACAATGACGAACAGCTGGGCTCTCCCAACGACCTGACAAGAGAACAATGCATCTTCGCACGCTGGCGTACTAATCAGTTGCTTCCCAAGTATCCACACCCCTCCCCCTTCCTCACAGTCCTTTCCCCAACGCGCCGTTACAGGTGCACGTGACGTAATTTTGTCGACAGGACACGCAAGCGATCGAGCCGCCGCCTTGCGGCCACTCGCTAAAACACGCCCGCCCTTAAGGGCTGGCCACGACCGTCGCCATGCCAACCACAACTAAACATCACAACACAAAGTACACCCCTCCTTCCCCCCTCCATCACAAATGAGGTGTAGAGGGGAAACGAAACACCACAACCCCTTAATTCATCCTATAATGACAACGGTTTCCAAACTGCGTTGAGTGACGTTTATTTTTGTCAGCCTTCTTAATTTATACAGTGACAGATTTTCATGGATTGGCAACACTGCAACACATCGCCCTGTCTAAAATTCAAATTTCGAGTCTAAGCCGTGACTGAATGAATATCAGTTTGCCTGCACCAGAGTAAGTATAGACTAATCACAGGAAATAAGTACTTTTGAAGCTCACATGTAACGTAAACATTGCTGTGTAAACATTAATCAAAGTACTCCTACACATTTTACCGCACTAAATAAAAAATACATATATAGTTTTTTATAATTATTTTTGAATAATACGATCTTCAAAAATACTCACTTTTGCCGTGAAAAGACTATAAAGATTTTAATCACAAGTCACCAGGGCGTAAAAAAAAAAAGAAATGCGCAATGTCGGCAACATGATTCCATAGTAAAAAAAAAAGTGCGTGATCTAAAATAAGAGCACAAACGTCCGTCGCGGCTAACTCGCATACGGCGACGGGAGTAAGTTTAGGAACACGTATATTATTATGCAGACGGAAATGACGTGGGCACGTACCGGGGTGGGCTCGCTCAGCTGGTGACGTCAGCAGCCACACGTACCGCAGCGCACGACTTCGTCCGGCGCACTGCACACACACGCGCGCGCCAGCTGCCAGGGTTTCCAGCGAGCTGGCAGTTCCGCCGCACGACGCTAGATGGCAGCACCGGCCGCCGCCCGCGCCCGCAATCAATCCCCTCCGCCATCGCACTGTTGCCAGACGTACCAGAATACTCGTGTTTCAACAAAATTTTCTTCTTTGTACCAGATACCAGACTTTATTTTTGTCATGAATATGTAGCAATACTAGAATTATCTGTAAGACACTAGAAACACGGACTTTGTGTGCGGAAGAATGTTCACTATTGGTCGGACCTCATTCTGACGTGTTTGTTTGTAGTGGCTGACTAACGAACTATTTTCTTGAGAATGTTGTATAGCTAGTAAATTACACCTATACAACTGAAGCTCTGTAAACTGCCAGGTGGTCTTAATTTCAACTCTAATAAATATGAAGATACACTAGTCATATTTACCGACACACTCACAACTTACACGACTATATATATATATATATAAAATCAAAATTTATAATCATGATTATACATTAAGAGACCCGTCTGCACAAAGGTCTGCGCGTTGAAGGCGAAGGAGCGATCAGTGCTACTCTGATTTATGCGCATAATGCCACATCGCTTCTATTGGCAAGCGAACTGCGGCCTCTGTTTCAGTTGTGCCCCTGGAACAATGTGACCTTGATGTTTTACTGGTGGAAAGTCTGCACGAAAGTTCAATGTAGACTCCTTAACTAGTTACTTATCAATAAGAGTAGTAAATTTTGTAATATAGCTGTGCGAAAATGCTGTTTTCAGCTCGTAAATAATATTTTCGATGCGCATGTTTTAAAAGTATCTATCTCTTAAATGAGTTTTCTTTTCATAGACAGGTACACTGTGAACATGTAGGGTAAAACCAACAAATACCGTGATATGCTGTAATATCTTGATAAACCACGTTGCGGGCTTTACAAAGTTGGAAAGGATCTGTACACATAGTTCACTCACGCGGATCCAGAGAGGAAGGGGCGTGGCACTGACAAAATCAAGAATAAATAACCGTCAGGAGTGTATTGATATAAAAATGTACGTTATTAAAATTCTACTCTTTAGTTTCTACTGTTTTTGCTATAGTTTTTTTTAACTTAAATGAGAGCTGATATCTGGCAGTTTTGTTTGAAATGGTCTTTGCAGTGACAGATAATTTTTTCAAAGCAAGAAATTATACGGTTTCGACTAAAAAGTCAATTAACCAGAATTTTATTAATTACATAACTAGCTTAAACCATAGTATTTACTGCCTAAAAGAATCAAACACGGAGAAAACGATTTTAAACAAAACTGCCAGACAGACTTTTGTTATCTGCTCTCGTTTAGGCGTAAAAAATGAATATGGCAAAATATTTGAAACTAGAGAGCGGTCTTAAATAGCACAAATTTTCACCTTAAAATTCAAATTTTTCTGAGGGTGGGGGAACGTCGGACCCCACTTTTGGCTTGGAGTGTATGCATATATACCTTTTTAGAGGCATAAACATCCTCTTTGACACAATGGTGGATCCACCACTGAGTTCACTAGGTCCCCAACAGAGAGCAGGCATGTGTAGTTTTCGGTAATAAGGGAGCTATGTAAGAGCACGTTTAAAATGTTTTAACATATTTCTGGTGCTAAAGTTCGAAGCAATAGTATCACGAAATAAGGTGGGTTTACCCTAAAATACTTCAACTATTAAACACACATTTGTACCCCACTGCAGAACAGTTAAACGGCCGGACTTGCATCTATATAATTATACTACAAACCCTTCCAAAGAATTTTTTAAATAAACTATTTGTGACTGAACTGCCTCTGCAGTTCCAATCAATAATATTTTCATGTTTTTCATGTAATGAAGTAGCTCTTTATATACATTTAACATATAATCCCCTACCCTTGCTGTCGTCTGATTTTTTTTTTGGCACGAGATATGGTTTTTTGCGTGTACTGTACATTCAATGTGACTATTTATACTGTAATACATTTTTAGAGCTCGAATTTTTTTATAATGACATGTTAAAGTCCAAATTTGCATAAAACAGTTTTATGTTTGAAAGGAAAACCAACTCACTCATAGTCACAATGCAGATCTACAAAACAAACAATATCTCGTAAAAAAATATACAAATTATTAAAGCTTTAAAATGTTTCGGTAAAACACCCCTTTAAAATTCAAATTACTTGGGGGAAGACACCAGGACCACTTTTTTTAACGAAGTGATCGACGTACCTGGATCAAATTTGCCGCTTGGAAACCCGTATTAACTTCTGACCTAACACAGATACTAGCTACGCTATTGGCTCCAAAATGGTCTTGGGTGTTTGATTTTCCTGGTATAAAGATGCAACTGGGCTGTGTGACATTTGCGGTGTACATTACGGAGAAAGCAAGTATACTATATTAGTGTTTTGTCACCGTGTTTGCTGTTTAAAATCTTGATCATGGTACACACTAGTACACTACCCTCAATTCTCTACTTAATCAGTTACCTAATTCTGTTAACAATTTTCGATTGTGATTTTATACCAGAATTATGCAGCAAAACTTCTGTGTTAGCGTACGTACTATCCTGTTTACCAAAAGCTTTCGGTACGTAAATAAGAAAAATATGATTTTTGATGTTGGTTGCTATAATCCATAAAGTATAGAAAAGGATAAAGAAATCAATTTTACGCTTAAGCCATCATTACATCGTCAGCTTAAGTGCAACGAAATCAAAGAGAAATTGCATTCCATCCATCTGTTGAAAATAAAATTTTCTGCCTACGATTATTTTTTCCGCTACTTGTTAGTATAAACATACACAAAGAAAAGGATATAGTATAGTAAACCGCATATATGTTTATATGGTTAACCGAACATGTAAACGCTGTATAAATTAAACATATGGTTAGGTTGCCTGGCTGATTTTATCCCTCAACAGTAGGGTTTACTCTGTTAAACATCAATTTTGTCAGAGCAACAAAACCAATTCTCCACGTATTTAAAATGTTTTTCAACGAAGAAAAATTTCTACTGGCTAGAATATATATTTTTTTCGCCATATACAAAACATACCGGTATATGGTAGACTGCTAACTAAACATTTTATATGTGTAGCAGTGTAAATAATAAACACAGTGTACAAATTGCACTAAACTGAGGCTACAATATAAAAAAAAAATTCGATAAGGCAATTTTCCCAATTGTTTTTACCGTGGACAGCCTGCAGTTAATGTTCGCCACGATAATGAACGTGCAAGTTCAACTTCGCAGACCGAACGAGGTGGTGCAACGGTTACACCTAGGATTCTCAGTCGGGAAGACCCGGGTTCGATCCCCGGCATCAGACATCTTGATTTTGGCTTTCGACAGTTTCCCTAAATCGCTCCGGGATAATGGTGGGATCGTTTCTTAACAAAGGCCATGGCCGTTTCTTATCCAGTTCCTGTTATTGTGTCATGTGACCTGTCGCCGTCCTTATTGACCTCGCTATCGAAGAGACATAAAGCTCACTTACTTGACGAATGTCTTAAACCAGTTTGATGCTGCAGAGCGTATTATTACAAACTCTTCGAAGATGGTTGTATACAGTATGTTACAAAAATGTACGGCCGAACTTTCAGGAAACATTCCACACACACAAAGAAGGAAAATATGTGATATGGACATATGTCCGGAAACGCATAATTACCATGGTAGAGCTCAATGGCCGTACATTTTTGTAACACCCTGTATTACGAACGTATTAAAGTACATGTGAAACAATTCATGTTTTTAAAATTAATTTACGCAATGTCACTGCACGTTACTGGAATGAAATATTTTGCTGTAAGTATAACATCTATCACAGAAAATATTCTGCAGGTTTTTATTACATGTTTCCACAAGAGTTTTTTTTATCAATACTAGGCTTATAACTACAAGTTATCGAACTTAATTAATTTTAATTATTATAACAATTCCGGCAAGTTCTTATTTTAGTGCGAAGGTGCTGGCTTCACTTAATCTATTATTAGGCCCGATTTTGTTATTACGACATACAGCGAATTTATTTTAGCAACATCAACAAACGTTAAATAAGCACTTTGTAAAACTCTGTTTCTCATGATCGCCATACGATTTATATTTTTAATTTCCGATAGCTCAATTTGAGGCAAAATAACCCAGGTCTAAAACCCTAGCAATGTCGTTTTATCCAACAGTGCCAATCAATGTTTACTCAAGCAAATTATGACATTATTTACTGAAGACCACCGAATGTAGGCAACTTTTATCCAAAAGTTTAAAATGTAGTTAAAGTTTCAACGGAAAAAAAGAAGAGAGCGATAAGAATGATAATCGAATTATACATCGTCACAACGTCTAAGTCAATAAAATAATATGCAGCATATTCGTCCTGTAACAATATTTTACTTAACAAAATTATGATTATACTTAACACTTTTGTAGAGTAGGCAAACTTATTTATTCTGAGAATTTATCTTGGTATTTTGGTTTGTAAACCAGTTCTTTACAAGTTGATCATTACCTCCAAAGTAAACGAAAAACGTAAGAATCAAAGCACATTACAAATAAATATTTTTGTAGCATTTAAACATAACTACATTAAAACAACTTATACATCATTTGTGAAGATAAAATCTTTCAATACACAGGCCATTTTAATACGCCTTGTTTGCTGTACGTCACGGAACTTTTTTCCCCATTCATATAACTAGATTTATTATCGCAGTTGAATCGGTACCAGGCTCGTCGCCAGCGTTCAATTTACACAGAAACGTTCGTAAAAAAGATCAAAGATTTAAAAATACATCACAAATAATAATGGCTGACCTTTGGAAGCAAGTTCACATTTACGGTTCTTTATACTCTTCTCAGTCAACATTATTTTTTACATGCAATCAAGTCCGCCATTATGTCCATATGTTACTGTTGAAGTGGGAAGAAAAATTTTTCCATTTGTTGTACCATTTCACGATATGCCGCCTTAATATACAGAGTAAAATAAAGATTTGTGGAAAGAAATGTCCGAGTAATAATTATTGACTAGGAACCACGCGTAGGACATTCATCAATCCCTATTGTTTTTATGATCGCTGTGGCGAAAATTTCCGAACGCAAGCTAAAAACAAGTATATATTTTATCAATTAGCCTCTGTTTATGAAGGCCCTATATTTATGACAGGAGACTAGTAGAGATGAACCTAAATGTAGATCGAAAGCAAAAAGTTTTAATTTTACAATTGCACCAAATACAATTAAACTCAAATTTCAGACTTTAAACGAGATGATCCTCGCAACTTGAAGTATGTTCGCTTCCTAACGTATACAAGCATGCCAAAGTAGTAATTACAGTGTACTGTGCTCGTGCAAATAATATATATAGTACAATTACAGAAATTAAATAATTCATAGTGAAAGTAGACATGGAGAGTAATTTTAAGAAGACTCATTGTCAATTACACTAAGAGACGTTATAGATTATTTTAAAAATGTATGTAATTCAGACATATATTTAAAAAAAAATTATAACTACAGAAAATTTTTCTCATGGGTAATTCCAAAAGTGTTCTGAAGAAGCTATGTGCTTTTACTTTCACTGAAAGTAATTTAATTCATTTTAGTAAGGATAGTTTTTATTATTTCTACTGACGAAGCTCGTTGTACTGAAAGTTTAACACGCTCTTACAAGTAACATATGAGATATATATATATTTTTTTTACTTGCGGGAAACATTTTTGTTCACCGTAATGGAAACACTTTCAAATAACGAATTGTCAAAAATAGCAATAAAAGTATATTTAAATGTCACCTCAGTCTCTAATTTTTTAATATGATAATGCTGCCCACAGTGTTTATTACAATGTTGTTTTATTAATTAACAACTGACGCAAATCAACCAATTGGTTGAAAACGAAAGAAATTATAGGGTCTTCAAAAATACTAATTTTGCTGTTTAAAGCTATGTCTTTTGTTTCTACTTTTTAAGAGTTCTTAATTTTTTGTGCCTAAATAAGAGCAGGTATGAAAAATCTGTTTGGCAGTTTCGTTTAAAATCATCTTCTCCATGTTGGCTGATTTTTTCAAGGCAGTAAATGCTGTGATTTTAGCTAGTTATTTAATTAACGAAATTCTGGTTAGTTGCCTTTTTAGTTGAACCGTATGACGTATTGTTTTGAAAAAAAAAAACAATCGCAGCAAAATCTATTTTTAACTAAAAATGCCGACCAGATTTTTGATATTTGCTCTCGTTTGAGCTTAAAAAATATAAATATTTCAAAAACCGTAGAATCTCGAGAGCACATGGCCTTAAAGGACTTAAGAATGCGTGGCGTTTACAGAGATTTTATCAGTTACATACTTTAATAAAAATATTATGTTTCCGAACTGACACAGCAGGAATAATAAACTTAAGTTTGATATTATACATCCTAAACGTTTCCTGTTTCTCAATTTTGCTAAGAAGTACTAGAAAATTCTGCAACTGCTACGCCAACTTCCACAGAATCTGGTACGACAGCTGTGCAGTGCGCCAAAATGCCGGTTATTATTTAAATTAAGACATAACACTGTTATCACTTAATTTAAACTGTTGGCATCGTTTATCTGTAGCTACTTAATTGAAGAGAACTGAAATATTTAAGTACAAAGGATATACACAGTTACGTTCTTGAATTTAACACTTTTATGTCTTTGGAAACGAAGGTCTTCTTTGAATCAATGCAATGATGTCATCTCACTGTAAATCCTGAACAATGCATGCGTACTTAAAAACTGTTTCCCCTCTTTTTCCACTAGGAAAAGAAACAAGAACAAAGCTCCCAGCCTTGATATTTTCACTGCCAAGAAATACAATGTCTTCAGTATTTTCTTGACGTTCAGCTTGCATAAATGAACTAAACAAGTTTAAAGAACTGTGTTAAGCTAATATGACGAAGTGTGGCGTACATGTAAAACTAAGCAATATGCGTAAAGCATAACATTTACAGGCTGTATACTGTTTCACAAATATAACCTTATTACAAAAAAAAAACACACGGTATACTATTCTTTGGAGTACATTTGGACAAAACTTTAACTACAGTAATAATAAATGTTATGTTATTATTATTTTTTGTGACTTAATTAATTTATTTTGAAATTTTTCAGTCTAAAAGAATCTTTAAATAGTGTCGTTTTACAGATGTAAGTGAATATACGCTCGTGACAGTCAAAAAATGCACTAGTTCTGTCCAGATAATTTTTTTTCGAAACAAGACCAAGAGAAAGTATTTAAATTTTCTCCGTAACGACTTACAAGCACATGCATATTTTCACTGTATCCGATAACAACCAGCTTCCAAGATGCGATGATTTAATTTGAACAAAAACTG
Organism: Medauroidea extradentata; assembly: GCA_003012365.1. NCBI lineage: Eukaryota > Metazoa > Arthropoda > Insecta > Phasmatodea > Phasmatidae > Medauroidea > Medauroidea extradentata. The sequence continues at coordinate 32,701 of PNEQ01086084.1, read as the reverse complement.
GTAATTTTTATAATCTTAAAAAAAAAAGAGTATCACGCCTACAACGTTTTACCTCATATAACCATTACTATACGCGAAGACCAACTAAAAACAAATACAACCAAAATGTAAAACAGACGACTTACCAGTTCTGTTACCATACACAATACAGCTTCACTTTAATACCACAACAGAGCTGAATCATGTATACGTCTATACACTCAATATTTTACTATTGAAATCTACTTTCAATTGTTATTACATTTATAATCATAAATAGTTTCTTTACTTAAGCTTATTGAAAAGGGACGAGCATCTTGAGGACATGATGGTATTGAAGGATGTTAGTAATGTACCATTATTGAAACGTAGAAGTTTATTCATGAATACGCAAGGAAGTAGTATTTTAGTCCAAAAAGTAAGGTAACTGGGGTAATTTACAGCTGTGAATATATTTCAGTTCAGTAACTGCTGATTTTAATAGAAAAAGATACAGTAAGGACAATTTTGCAGGGAATTTTCATAAATTAATTTATTGTATCACAATATGTTTTCGCTGAACCTGACAGTTATTTAGAAATCTTTCCGAAAAAAAATATCATGGTTCCTTTAAAGGAACTTATCCTACTGACTCCGTTCATTATCGACCAATGACAACTTTGAGCATGCCGCTAGGGAGCGATGTGAACACCTCTGACATCAATAAAAAAAACGCGAGAATTTTTTGTTACTTTTCTATTCAATTTGCTTTGGTCTGTCATAAATTATTTTACCACCAAGTTTTGCGCTGAACTACAATAGCTAGAAATGTTGACGGTAAAGAAGACGTCTCCCGCTGGTTTGAAGTTACGTGGTATCAAAGCCGCAGTTTCGTTTTATCAGTGCAGCAGTTTCGTTAAGCTGCAACTGGCGTAAAGCTAAAATCATATAATAATATTCTCACAGGCCAAAGTGTAAAAAGAAACTATCTAGTACGTTGTTGGGTTGAAGGGAAGTTAATCACCGAAATAACTTGTTCGCGCGATTTTCTGTCCACTGTCGAACTAAATAAGGCAAACATCCTCTACGAGGTACACCATTCTACACGAATTACTTTTCAGTCAGTTCAGTAAAAAATGTGATGGTAGAGGAATCCATTTCAAGAATACTTTTGAAAAAAAAAATAGTATAACAACCGGCAAGTTCACATAGTACGTTTTGCTAACTATGTAAGCAAATATTAGTCGAAGTTATAATATTCTGTTGGTTAATATCTCGTGCTGTAGTTATAATTGTCGAGTGGAAATTCTAAATGATCTAAGTGCCAAAAATACGTTTTCAAGTAAAGAGGAAAAAAACTGCGCTGCAACAGTATGCATACAACTGGGACATTCAATATTTTAACGATCATAAAAACTACTTAAAAAATTATTGGGACTTAACTTTTGCAGTAAAACCTACGCACCGGATGTAATTAACTCAATTCACTCTCTCTTGGCATACATTCGTTCAGAATTTCCACTCTACAATTATCACACACACACATCATTCAGGAAGAAAGTTTGCTCATAAAGTTGGTGAAATGGTTCCCCAAGATTGCCCTTTTTTAATTTCGTTACTAGTACACTTACTAGACTTAATTAGCTTCAATTTACGTGCCATACATTCTTAGTAAACTACGTAGAACTGGTACATACATGATCGCCTGCTCACAAGATTTTAGTCTACTTAACTTTTTATACACAGATGCTCTCTAAACACAGTTTGCAACAGCGCCGATATTTTTAAGTTGGCGACATTAGACTAGCTTAAACCTTCAGTTTATGAATTTTGCTAAATTTTTCAGTCTGCAATACACCTAACAGGAAAAATATTTCAACACGTTGTACAACAAAGTGTATGCAATTAAACTTGTATTTTAAGACAAAAGTTCAGAATAATTTGTTATTGGTATTGTAAACATACATGTGTGTTTAATGTTTAAAATAAAAATGTTAAGTAGACACAGTATTTAGTACGCAATGTTTAAAAAATACACCGGCAACTAATTCCCAAAAATGTTTTGTAGAGCATACACAAATTTTTGACTGTGTGGGCAAGGGTTAGGGTAGAATGGGATGTGCGAGGAGTTGTGACAGAATGTATAATTTTGACGAAAGGTAAGTAACTCAAGAAAGATCGAACCTAGGGTATTTTTCTAGGCGGAGGGGTCCTTCGAAATAAATTACTACCCTTTTAAAACAATATCCGTAGTGTGCTAAAGAGAAACTGCATCATTTGGAATGAAAACAATGCCCTTCTATAAATAATAACTTTCGTTCAGTAAAAGGATTTAAAAATGAACACATTTTGCAGAATTGATTTTCCGCAGTCATGAAAAACCAAGTACATGAAAGGATGATGTATAAGTTAAAATATTTCAGCGAAAGCACACAACACTGAAAGCATGCAATTTAAATGAATGGTTTTTCATGCTCACGTCAAGGAAACAGGCAAAAGGCAATTCCGGAAGAAAATTACGACTTTACGGAGTAGGACACGTGCTCATATTTTGTCCCAACGAATAAAGCTGTCTCGTGCTTTTTTATCGCAGGAAAAAGTCACATTCTAGCGGCAATACAAATAAATTATTCAAAGAATCGTCGCGGGCAACCCTCTTGGACGTGCGAAGGTTGAAATATCCTTCGACATGCGTGCAAAACAAGTACTAGTACACTTACTGCATGCAGAAATACGCAAAACTTTACGGTATGATTCTGTGTGTATTCTTAGGCGAAAATTTCGCGACAAGAAAAACATATAATATGTAAAATTAGATCGAATAGGTTAAACGTCTCAACGGATAGTCTTCAGAACCACGTTCCAAGAAATACACAATTCAGTAAAATAAACAGAAAACAATGCGGCGAGAACATTTTCAGTAAATAATAATAATAATAATAATAATAATAATAATAATAATAATAATAATAATAATAATAATAATAAAAGGAACCTGAGGTGACAAAATTTCGGTACTTCACTTTGTGTGACAGCAATTAGAAAAAAAAATCATTCTCGATTTTACGGATTAAATCTTGACAAAAAGGTTTTGTAACAGCAAACAACACTGTTCATTGCGACATACAAACGTGAAGTACTGAATTTTTTTGTGATAATTTCACAGAGGCCTATAGCTATTAGATATCTGTATGATTTCTCGCGATTGGTTCCAACGAATCAAATACATTCACTTGTATTCAAGAACGCCAAATAACTTGTTATAGACTATAAAATAAATCATATAAATTTCAGAGATAGCTCCGTAAGTGTAAATACTCGAGATAAACTTGTAACAAACACGCTACATATATACGAATCAGCTTCCGTACGCTCTTAGAATTCTTCGTGATATGACTTTCTACGAACGATTAAGGTCTATCTTATACTAATTTTTTTTATCTAATGCTAATGTTTCCGCGGATTGCTTATTTTGTAAGTTTTTATTAGCTGGTTCCTTAAGGTTGTTCACGTGGCCAAAATTCAAAATTTTATATTTGCTTGGTATAGTGTTGGTTTTATAGACGTTACTTGTGACTACATTTTCCACTTGTAGAAATTTTTTAGCTCTCATAGTTTTCCCATGGCAGCACGTCAAAGTCAGAATTTGCAAGTTACACGAACATAGGTTTAACAAAAACCAAGTCACTAACTCGAATGAAATAATTTACACTGAAATGAGATATAATGGGCACTGTGCTAAAAGATTTAAAAATACAAAACAGTCAGTTTGTCTTTTTTAAAAATTGCAACAAATGAGGTAAATTTTCGTCATTTTCGAATTTTTTTTAAAAAGTACAAAGAAATTCCATTCTGTGTTTTTAAATCTATTAGCATACTGCCCATTATATCTTATTTCAGTGTAAATTATTCCATTCGAGTAAGTCACTTGGTTTTTGTTAAACCTATGCTCCTGTAACTTGCAAATTGTGACTTTGACATGCCGCTATGGAAAAACTATGAGAGCTAAAAAATTTCTACAAGTGGAAAATGTAGTCACAAGTATCGTCTATAAAACTAACAATATGCCAAGCAAATATAAAATTTTGAATTTTTGCCACGTGAACGCCCTTAAGGGCGCGGCTACCACAGTTCATCAACATTTTTAAATTTTTATTTGTACCAGATATTTTTTTTCTTATTTTAGACACGAAATGTGACTAAATTTGGCTCTTATGAAATTTTTTTTCTCTCTGATAGTTTTTGCGTAATGGCTTGTTAGTCATATTTTGCATGTTTCCGTTTTAACGACCACGCGAAAACCAACTGATATACCAAACTCAAAAAAATCACAGTAGATGAAGACATTACAGGCTACAATGTCATGCTCTTAGAAATAAAGAATAAAAATCATTTGTATTTTTAAAAAAATTATTGAATTTTTAAAATTGTTATTTTCAGTTTCGGAATTTTTTTAAAAATACAAATTATTTTTGTTCTTTATTTCTAAGAGCATGACATTGTAGCCTGCAATGTATTTATGCACTGTGATTTTTTTAAGTTTGATATATCAAATGGTTTTCGTGTGGTCGTTAAAACTGATACATTCAAATTATGACTTTAAGAAGCCATTACGCGAAAACTATGAGTGATAAAAAAATTTTATAAGAGCCAAATTTAGTCGCGTTTTGTGTCTAAAATAAGAAAATAAATATCTGGTACTAATAAAACATATAAAAAATGTTGATAAAAATTGTGGTATACCGCGCCCGTAAGTCGCAGATATTGAACAAACTTCTTTCTGAAGTCGGAGCATTCTTAAACTTCACGCCAATCCTGAAGAGAATTCAAAGCGAAACTGTAAAACATTGCAAAAGCGGCACCGTGGAAATTCGCTACACGAAGTTTCTTTTATTAATTATTCGGAAACGCAATAAGAACTCTACCGACATAGTTTAGTAGTAGTCTCCTACCAATTTTAATACAAATACGAATCAGTATCTTGACAGACAGCATTCGATTGTGTTCGAACTTGTGGTGTACAACGCCTAATACGGCGAGTTCCGTGTGTGTAAGATAGGTTGCATAGCAAAGAAGGCGCGTCAAGCCGAACACTACACCGTGCGCCTACATTTATGCAACCTGCAGAAACAAATGGTCACAGCGCATTGTCACAAGAAGTAACAGAAGCGACATGACGTGGTTTTAATTGTTTTATCTTTGGATTGTCATAGTGTCAGAGTTCGTACATGTTTGCTTACACTGAAGTTTAGTAGGCTGTATTTTATAATATGTGAGGAAATTCACACGTAGGTAATGTATCGTGTCAGTATTTGTTTATGTTCCTGTGTGATTTTATTAATTGTTATATGTTTTGACCAGACCTCAGATTATTATCTATATGTGCAATAAAATAGTGTTTTTGCTTGTTGTATGACAATATGTAAACTATAATTTTTGCCAGACCAGATTATTTGCATTTGGTATTCTGACTATTTGCTCTATGACTATCCTGATATCCATTCTCACAGCACAACCCGCGATGTTTTGAACTGTTTTGCCGAGCGCTGATAAGCTGGTGGATTAACGCTTCTAAATACAATGATTTGTTTTTTTTTTTTGTCTTCGGACATATTTTTATGATAATTACGAGGGACGATGAGGAGAGCGGCAGCAAAAGGGTCAGGGCTGGCTCTAGGTTTACCTTAATGAATTAAAGCCGAGTCGAGATGTTAGTTCAGGTCGCCTCTGTGGTGAAGACTGAGTCAAGAAAAGGGCAAGAGGGTCTGGACTCGGGACTACCGTGAAGTTATATTAATTAGTCTTCCGCGATTCGACATCGTGTGCTAATGAACTATAACCGTATGGGTCTGAGGGCGGGAAGACGACAGGAGAGGAGCAACTCTACGAGATGTGCCCAAAGTCTGTCTGCAGTTACGACCACCGTGGGATTTCAGCAGACGTCAAAGGGAAAGTTTGCTGTCCAGAGAAAAGTGAAGCATACATTACATACATGGCGTCATATGGTTTGCAGGATAGACGCTAAACTCCTCCATGTTAGTAAATGTTCCTGGCTTTAGTTTATGAACTTGTATAATCTACGTCTAACCTGATTTAAATATACTCACTCAGTTTGCTCTGCCGACTGCAATTATTTAACGTGATTATTTTAATTTCTCTACCAAGGTTAAATACTCTAAATGATAATCATTCAGGTAGGAATATCTGGCTGGCAGGTAATGGCAAGTAAATACCAACATTATTTAAGTTTAAAGATTTGTTGTTTTACAGAAATATTTCAATTTTTTTTTCTTATTCTGAGGTCTGAATATTTTCGATTGATTTTTCCCACTAAACCATCTAGAAATGTATAATAAATTCATGCAATCCTATAAACGCTACATCATTTATTAGTCACGTAGCTAGAAGTGTGTTGTGAATTACGTTTCAAGATAGGAGGGCTTGCTGTTGAATGTTGGTCAGGTAACACTACGTAACCTCACATACATTGTGCAATATGCCTACGGTAGTATGCATATACAAGATAATCGTCCGTAAAATAAACACTAGTAAGTACTGTAGTAGGGTAGCAATATATACTATAATAAGAATTGCTACGTTACAGTAAAGTCACATTTACCATTTCTAAATATATAATTTATATACGAACAAATTACAGTTTTTCTTGAAGTATAAGCTGTTGTTTATATCAATGTCTCAAATTCCACATATTTTTGTTTACATGCAGGTAAGAGCTTGCAACAGTAACAACGAGTAAAAAGTTTCTTTATGACGCTTCTGATAGGTTAGTTATTAACTGATGAGCCTCGAATTGTCACGTTCACCATTTCTAAATATTTCATTAATATACAAACCAATTGCAGTGTTGCAAGCATTACAAGTTGTTATATGAACCAATGACTCTGAATCCACGCGACATTTTTTGTATTCCTGTACGCCCGAGAACTGGTACATTAACAACAATTAAGACTTGTAGCGTTTCTGATAGCATTTTTTATTCTGTGGCGTTGCTATATAGACAGCAACATAACACTGTAAAATAGTACAAAATATTTTTTGTGACATAAGTGCACATGAATTTTGTTGTAAATACAAGCGAAGCTCGTTACACCATGGATTCGGTTACACCGCGAGTCATTTTATGTCTCCAGCTCGTGTAACGCGCAATTGCTTTACCAAGGATTGGAATTATGGCCCCTCCCTCCCGCATAACAGTGTTATATTTACCTTCTACTGTATGTGTAAGTTAACAATGACATTTTAACGAGTTTTACGAAGGAAGTTTTTGATCTTACACTTTTCAGTACAAAGTAAACAAGAAGGTTCAATATTAGCTCTCTGTCCACTTTTTAGCGTTAATCGTGTCCGCCAAAGTCGTGTAACTATACAATATTGAATTATCAGCTTTATTTGACGTCCTTCGGTTGCAATATCATGTCAGAAGTCCAGTTGATGTGCTTCAAATCAGTGAAGCGTAGCGCTTCTAACAGACGGAAACGTCACAATCGGAATGTGGATCCACATTACTGTGGGGAGAATTTATTTTACTACGCCGGTTCCAATCTGCGTATTGCGGAAGTTGAAGGCCCCAGGGGGAAACCAGGGGCGCGACTAGCCGAGGGTGAAACTGTGATGGTTCGCCATTGTCTTCCACAGGATGGGGGTGAATGGACAAACGCAACACCCAGTCCTGAACTATGGTTGGGGGAGGTGGGTTGCATTAAACTTCACCTCTCCGGCTGGGAATAGAAACCCGGATCGTTGGCCCACAGGTCAAAGAGTTCTCACCTTTGCGCCACGCAGTCGGCCAGAGAAACGTTAAGTTTCGCAAATTCACTGGGTTCTATCCAACTATACAGCTGGCCCAAAAGTCCCGCACCATAGTAAGAACAACTTAACACTAAATGTGTGTGAAGTAAATCCTATAATGTGCTCCATATGATTGTCTGAAACATCAAAACACAGCTGCAGGCGATCATGAATGTTCCACAGAGCAGGATAATCTGGACACGTTCTTCAATAGTCGGCATGGTTCACCTGCAGCATGAAGAACGCACCTGCAAAACAACTGCATATGATGCGGGACTTTTGGGCCACCCTGTAACTAACCACTTTAAGGCGCCCGCCTGGTGGCCGAGTGCTTGTGGAAGTGCGGCACGACGCCAAGGGCGATATTGACTGGGGCATATCGTGCTGCATCACCTTCAGAGTAAGACACTGAAACGGCATGCAGTGGTATCGTAGAACACACTCCTGACTGACACATTCAGCGGTGACCCCCATCTTTTTATTGGCGGAAAATTTTGAGTAAATTCCAATACACTTTTTCTATCGTAGTTTCACACGACACCCCTGAGCATTTGTTTAGATATAATAGATTGAAATGGCCATTTTTAGCCATTTCAAGGGGCTCCGAAATGATCTTTCTAAGTAACGTGATCTTTTGAAACTACTTTCCGAAATCTTTTGAAGTGTTTGTTCTTTTCGTAAATGCACACATTAGAAACGCGTTGGGATGTTACTTAGAAAAAATTGTTTTCAATGAAGGCAGACATGAGCCATGTAACGTCGTGTAATCGCTGGCTATTTGAATGAAATCAATGAAAAACAAAGGTTAAGTGTAATGAACTGATATTTATTTAGAAAGATACAGTAGCTAGTTGTCAGCTGCAGGAAACCACTCGCACAGCCCTCGACCAACGCACTCATGTGATGTTTGATTACAGCTAGGTAGGCTTACGTGGTGTAAGGATTTACTTTTTATATTTCCCTCTGCACATATTATGAGAATCGAACTGTTAGCCGGGAGGTTTGGGAAGTGAGGCAGGAAACAGCAACAAGCTCACTAATCTGCTAAGAATTATTTTTCTACTTTCCAGACAAAAAGGCTGGAAAAAAAAATTCGAGTTTGTACAGAGCCCAACAGATGGCTCCATGTGCAAAACCACAAAATAGGAATACAAAACTGTGTCCTAAATATTTTATTGCAGTTAGTACAATTTTAATAATTAAATGACCTTGAAATTGTTGTGGCCTTAATTGAGTACGCCAGGTCTGATAGCTTAAGTAAGTACGCGAGGCTGGAAGGGGAGCGAGGAGAGATTACGCGAGCTCTCAAGTACGCTCGTAAATACCTAAATCATTTAGTAAATCTACGAAATACGGTCATTTTTACAGTCATTACTTCCCACTTCTACATCTTCCTGACCTGAATATGTTTTTGCTCAGGTAACTCTCACATGACGTCAAAATACATAATATCCATTCTACGGGGATGTACTCACAGCGAAAACTGGTCTATCCCGGCTGGTTGCCGTTACTTGTACGTTCTCGTAACAGTCAAATTGTAACTCTGATTATACGAAAACTTTATAACTTCTGTGCCTGGTTAATGTTTATATATTAGGCTACAATAGGGCGTTGGCGTGCACCGTGACTGTCAGGTGGCAATTTAAATTTAACATTAACAGGATTTTTACTAACGTTAGGCTGAAAGGCGCCTAATACATGTAACAATGAAAACATGAAACATAATACAACAATCTCTGACTATGCAAAAATAACCAATTATTGACGAATTAACATGTGTTCGTGCGTGGGTACGTAAGTGCACAAGTACATGTAGCCGTTAGTAAACAAAACACACCAAATAGACACAATTAGCGAATGATAAAGATGTTTAAAACAAAGGCAAATTACTTAGACTCGTCATTGAAAATAATCAGCATTGCCTAACGTAATAAGTATTACTCTAAAATTTTTATTTTATTTTCCGATGTACGATACGAAAGTTAAACAGATCCTGTGCTACAGTACTAAGCTGGAAACTTATGCTTCTTGTCGGTCCTGCAAAACCAAACTAATTGAGAGAGAGAGAGAGAGAGAGACACGCAGATGTGTAGTAGTTAAGCCACTTGCCTTACGCCATTGCGATGTTAGTTAAATTCCCGGCGGGATCGTTTCAGATTACCGCGTGCAAGATACGCGGTGGACGTTACCAATGACCCTTTGCGTTTTTTAGAAAATTCTCGTTTTCCTCGCCCATGCTTTCCGTCGATGCTGCATACATAAAATCGCCAATCACCAGCGCTTAAGACCCTTATGCTGAGCCTTGACCGAAATGTATTCATTCACTTATTTTCGGAGATATCTGAAACAAGCACTGGACGACAGGTATAACGCAGTAATATGAAAGGCGCTAGAGGAGGGAATAAAATAAAATAAAAATCAGATCATAAAAATAAAAGACTGTGAGCTGAAGAAATATATGCTTTAATCAACATAATTTTATAAAATTTAATACATGGTCTTTGCCCGAAACGCTACAGGACTTGTCGAACCTCATGTGCGGGAGAGAAGTCGCCATTACGGTGGCCAGTCGCTGTTCTTCGTCTTGATTCAGACACACGTCCATGCTACAAATAGAAGTTGTAGTTAGTGTGCGTGCGTGTGTGTGTATGTGCGGTCAAGTTATAAAGTTATACGGGGATTCAACGTCATGATCCATCATTTCTAAAGAATTTCAATTATCTTATTCCTAAACGAGAGATGCTATCGATAAACAGTCGCATAGTTTTATTAAAAGTTGTTTTTTGCTTTGTAGTGCAAGTTTATAGATGAAGATTATTAGTTCATTAATGGGAATTTTCTTATTTGCTAAATCATCTGAAACCATAGGGTATTTTGCCTTAAAAACTTTAACATAGTATATATTGTTTTACAATACCGTGCAACAGTTTTTTCATATCAGTTCTTGTTTAGGACTAAACAAATAATTACCGTAAAGGCAGTAGAAATTATGGACAATGGCCTTAAGAGTGCGTGGTAGATAAATAAACGCTGAAAACATCAATTGATTTCTACGCTTTTTGTCGAAGCCAATATGGATAAAATACTCTGACAATCCTAGATAATGGTACTTGCCAACTTTATGAGTAAATATTTATCTGAAATTACTAATTCGTTACACGTGATCTCTTGCGCTGCAGTTAAATGCACGAGGTTCCGACGTCAGTGATTGTGCCTCAGAAGTTCGTAACACTGGAAACAATTTTGTTTGAAACGTTGGCTAAAACTATTGTCTAGAATTGCTACTGTTTGATTTTCGCAAATTGGCTTCAAGAAACCTACAGTTACAGATGAATGCTTTTAGCGTTTAACAGTTAAGAGGACGTGGTACATAATTAAAGTATATTCGGTGCATTAAGTCACCTGTCTCGATCTCACTTTCGGACAAAAATACATTTCTGCTTTGAAAATAGTAAAATATTACTATAAGAATTGAAATGTGCGAATAAAAAATAAGAGTAGGATTTTCGAATGTTCTTGTCGATGAAAATACGTATTTGCTTGCATTTATAAAGGTAGTGTAAAATACAACTTGACAGATCCCTTCGCACTGTGAACAGCGCCGAAATGAACAAAAATGTTGCTGGTGTAACATATGTATAATGTAGGTTCGACAGACACTGAGCCCCACCTATTATATTTTAACACGTCAAGCCCTATTCTTGCTGTAGCCATGAATTAGGGGTAGGTAGAAGAGGCCTTAAGGGTGTTAATGACTTACTCGAACGAAATAATTTATACTGACAGTAGATATTATACACCATTTTCTAAAATAGTTAAAAAGACAAAATGAAATTCCTTTCAATTTTTAAAAAAATCTAAAAAAAAAGACAAATTTCTTTATATGTGACAATTTATTAAAAAAAATAAAAAGGGACTTTGTTGTGCGTTTTCAAGTCTTTTAGGATATAACCCATAATATCTAATTTCAATGTAAATTATTTCGTTCAATTAAGTAAGTTGCGTTTTGTTATTCCTGTGTTCCCGTAACTTGCATATTTCGGCTTTGACAAGCCGCTATGGGAAGACAATGAAAGCTACAAAATGTTCGCAAGTGGAAAATGTTGTCACAAGTGACACCTATAATACCAACACTGTGTCGTACAAATATAATATTATGCTTTTTTGCCACGTGAACACCCTTAGGTAGAAGCAGAGGTTGAGAAAGGGTATTCCTTAAAGAAAACCCACTCGACAATCGAAAAATAAATATTTTCCACCGCATGCACGAAATCTCGTATGTGCCAAATGCTGTGATCTCCCTCGGACCGCCCGCCGTGGCGAGATGCCAGGAACGACTGCCAGGTCATGGAGATAAACGATGACTACATTAGAGCATGTACATTCCTTGTAACACATTCTTTAGTTTCCCTCACACGCTTCTCCTTCTGTAACATAGCTTGAATAAGGTTAATTCTACTAGAGATTAGAAAGATCAATGTTAAAAGTTTGGCACACGGACAATTCCTACCGCTTGAGCGCTGGTATATGTAAGGGCTGTGAACTGACAAATCACGGAGCTTTCCTGAATTTTAAGTTACATTCAGTTGATAATTTAAGGGCGTTGGACCCATAAAATTTCATTTTTTTTTATATTTGTACCAAACACTGTTCAACTTTTGCACATAATGTAACACGTCATTTCCCAAAATAAAAAAAAATAGGCCCCATAGTTTTTGTATAATCACTCATCAAAGTCACAAAATGGCCATCGCGGTGTAGCCAAAATCGGAAAAAGTAATTAACCAATAAATTAAAAATTACAGTAACTGATAGTCAGTGTATCAATGCATTTCATGACATGGTTGACAAAAGTTAGTTTTGAAAATTTCAGTAGTAGCCAAAAGTCAAAATTATGCAAAAATTTACTCATTTTCATTAATTTTTTAAAAATACAAAAACATATCGCTTTGTGTTTAAAAAAAGTGTCTTGAAGTAGCTCACATCATTAAGAATTGATATGAATTATCTTGTTTCTGCAAGTTAATTATTTTTTATTATTTTGGCTACACCGCAACTGCCATTTTGCGACTTTGATAGGTGATTATGCTAAAACTATGGGACCTAATATATTTTTATTTGGGGAAATGACATGTCATCTGATGTGTAAAAGTTGACCAGTGTTTGGCACAAATATAAAATTTTGAATTTTTACAGGTCCAACGTCCTTAAAACGCGAAATTGGTTTTCTTTTCACTTAGTTAAAAAACTTTTGTCATTTCCAAGCCACCTTAATTTAAAATGTACTATGGTTCCGTGTTCTTCTGATTCCTTAGCGATAGCAGTGAAACTAGCGGCAGAAATTCTTTCCAACGTGTAGTAAAAGTAACCTCTGCCTGACCCAGCCATTACTTAATTACCTTCAACACGACGTAGGGTAAATACAAAACCCAAGCGAGATTGTCCTCTCAAACTCAAATCTTACGGGAGAGTATTTCGTGCAAGGTAGAAGTTGTGCGAGACAAGAATATAGAACAATCCTTATTTTCAAGAGAGTTTTGCAAGTAACGGGTGATCCTTTTGGCCGTTCTCTTCCAGTCATGGAGCATATAATAAGATAGTCCTAACTCTCACGTTAAGCAACGGCAATCTTAGTTCCGCCGAAGACACCCGAAGTAGGCTACAAAAATCCCCTCCATAAGACCAACGTCGGAACACGCATCATGAATGACCCAGAGAGACGTTTCAGAATTTCCATGTTCATATCAGGATTTCAGTTATTACATTTAACCCAATATTGTTCGATATTTGATTTAACTTTTCAACAGACCAAACTATTTGTTAATGCTATGCGTTAATATAGATGCGTAATTTCACTCATAACGTTTATTTTTTCGTCACATAAGTTGTCCATCGGAGGAGGGGAACTTCGGCGATCTTCGGTTAACGAACGATATTCATAAATATAGTAAAATTTTTTTTAGGACTGCACTTCTTTTTTTTTTTTTTTCCAGATGCATGCGAAACGCAATCAGTGTTAATTTATACACCGCGGCCTCTTCGAAGTTAATGGAGGGACACGTCGGACTGAAGCAAGTTCGAGAAAAAAAACTCTAAAATGTTTCTGTTGATTAGATATAAACGAAACGAGACGTTGCATTCAATTACGATTTAAAAAAAAAGATATTGCCAGGGGAGGGAGAAATTAGGGGGGGGGGCGTTACGGTGACGTGTTTAATGCGAGGCGAAGCACGGTATCCGGCTAGTACGCACGACCCGAGCATAATTTAATTATGCCACGGTCGCTTTATACGGAGAACAAAAATAACACACAGGCACGGGACAAAAACCACGATCCATACTTTGCAAGCTAAAGGGCCCCTCTTCCATCCCTTCTCTTTTTGTACGGGCGGTATCGCTATTTTTAACAGGCGGTAAATGTGTCTGGGGTAATGGAAAGCAAAGAGATTTTTACAGGCAAAGGGGAAAAAAAAACCTACATGAGACCCATCAACTGAAAAGGTAGCCCGGGGCGATACATTCTGTTTCGATTGGTAAACGTTTTAGGATTTATGTGGGCTACCTGCCTGCCCTTGAAATATGTTGCACGTTTTTTTTTTTAAGCTAGTTTCGTAGGTTTATTGATTTTATGATTTCTTACTTGTAACTAAATTTTTTGATTTAATTCTGAAATTCAGGGCCAGTAGTGGCATCAGGCATTTCTTAACATATGTTTCAAGCTTATGTGATATATATCAGTAAATAATTGGTACATACACAATTACGATTATACAGATAAAAATAGTAAATATAGAGTAAACAAACATGATTTTAAAAATTGAGTTAACACATTCTCTATTTCCTACCTAACTGACGTATACGAAGGAGCTCATTAATCAACCATACCACTATGATAGTTTGCTTTTATTCTTATCAAGCTTACACAACAACACGTGATACCAACCAAAAACAAACAACATCCATACTCCATACACTGATATTCATGAAAGACCACAACATGATTTGTAAAGGAGTCACCACATGACTTATGAAATACTCGTCACTATCTTTCGCTTTAAATAACCAACGTAGCATTTACGTTATGAAGAAATTTAACTAAAACCTGATTTTAATGAAACTACCCCCTTAATGTGCGTTAAAGAAGTATACTGCTGGAATCACAATAGCGCGACAGACGAGACGCGAATGGCGAATGTCACGACACAAACAACAAAACATGTCTGCCAATCACCACCGATGTTTCTGTGAGAAATATTTTCTCTTTATATTTTGTAATCCGGGTAGATTCTCTATAAGGTTGCTGCAGGCTGCATTTGTGTGTGAGGGACATAAGTGTATGAAGCGTTAAGGATATCGCTGACATGAATATGAAATGCACTACTGCCCTGAATATAACATTTTATCTGTGGGAAGTATTGTGTATACGCCGTTGGATGTTTCTATTTTATGATACTCAAATTCAGTTGGTATTTTGCTCGATACGGCAGTTTGAAAAGGCTTATGTATGTCATTTTAGTGAGCCCTAGATCGTGTTTCTAACAAATGTACTGCATTTGTAAACTTATGGGTTATGGAGGCATTGCCTGAAATGCGTGTTTTCGTACATATGCTGAAATCACAATAGCAGGACAGAAGCGACGCGAATGCCGCAACACGAATAATAAACTATGTACGCCAATCAGCGCTGAGGTTTCTGTGATGTCAGTGCGACAAAAATGGCGGACGCGGCGCGATTTCCGAATTGAAAATATAAAGATTTTATTCGCTTCGGAATTTAATTTTGAGGCAATGTTTGCGAAACCGACGTGTTGGTAGTAATTAGCATTTATTTATTTCACGAGAGATATTCGTTTGTTCTGGTGAGAAAATAATAGCCTTTTTAAACAAACGTGTAATTGTAAGTCTGATTTCTGTACGTTGGAATACCATAAATATAATACAAATCAAAGGAATATTAATAAAATAATGGAAACTTGAATGACTGTCGTGCAAGTGATTATCATATAGTGGCATGGAACTAATTAAATAGATGTAATTTGTTTGTGTGTTTGTCGCTCAGCAGCGAAACAAGTGTTCGTAATAACGAGAATGTTAAATACCACACCGCGCCCTTCTCGAAACATCCGTCACGCTATTGTGATTTCAGCATGTATACAAAAGTAAACATTTCAAACAATGTCTCCTTAAGTTCATAAATTCAGCACACTTATCAGAAACACAATTTACGGTCCATTAATAAATATCCAAAATGCCGCAGATGGCAAAATATATACCAATCGGAATTTAAAAAATCACAAAAAAAAAAAAAAGTCAAGTATTTTGCCCTGCGCAAGTGGCTTATGTATCTGAAGCATGAACGGTGTTGTAGAGTGTCGCGCCTTTTCTTTTCTACGAGAAACAACTAAACTTATTCGCAATATGTTGATATGCGAAAAGAAAACGCTGTTAAAACCAGGCATCTATCATTTTAAAAAATGCAGAATGCTTATTAAAAACATATTTTTAGGGACCCTCAAAATGGCTAAAAACGGTTTTTTTTTTTTTTTTTTTTTTTTTAGACAGATGTAAATGGAAAAATACAACCCGGATACTTAAAACCAGAAACGTTGGAAGCATGCGTTGGACTTTCCTACAAACTTTCCACAAATATAATTGTAGGGTCGCAGCTTGAAGTCCCATAGGAACAAGAGTAGTAGGAAAACACTACACGCCAGTTTGCCTCACCGCGAATAGACGCGATGCTGTAACCGTCCAGTGTGGAAAGTTGAACCTTATCGCGTAACTGTCTCCGCGAATCAAAAAACGTAGAGGTGACACTGCATTGCATATGTCGGTCACACACACCCGTAGCAGCGAATCGATTCTGTGCGTATCCCCCCCTCCCACACACACACTCATCCTGAGGCCACCTTAATAAAGATACAGATTTAAAAAGTAAAGAGATAATATATTTCTCAAATGGCAATTTTATGGTCTTTACGTCTCGTCGACAGCGAGGTGATTAGAGATGGTAACACAACTTGACACAAGGACAAAAAGTTGGAGAGGAACAAACTATGGCTGCTGTCAAGAAACAATCCCACCATTCGCCTGGAGCAATTTAGGGAAACCTTGAAAAACTAAAATCAAGAGTGGCCGGAGCTGGGAATCAGAAACGGCTCCTCCCGAATGATCAGCTGTAAAAAAAACTGCTCTCGTTCGTGAGTTAAATTACACATTGTATTTCATTACGCTTCTACGTGTACACTATTTTCGAATTAAACACCGATAAAACCTGGAAGCCGGTAATTTGTTGTCGCAGAAAACCAGAGAATACACACAAACATACAAGTAAACAACGGAAAAGAACTTTGTTTGCAGCATAATGCCCTCTAAAATAAAAACATAATATCGAGCAAAAATCCTTACAAAAAATTAACCAAAACAGCTGTACGTTATCATACTCAAAACATACACGCACACGCATCCACATTAAGTAATAATGACGTAAGTTAGTATTTAAAAAAAAAAAAAAAAAATTCGAAAATGTATTGCTACCCTGAAAATATACGTGAGTTACAAATTGAAATTAAATTTAAATAAGCGAATGCAACGCTAAATGGTGGATAAGTAAACGCCGTGTGCTCATTACTCGTTAGATACGTGATCAATTGGTGATTTTGTTTTATTAATTTGAACCTCTTGTTGACAGTCGCGTGCATAGCACTAAAACAACATACTTAGTATGCCAGGTAGCGTATGATGCATAGTTCAAATTTGATTAGTTACTTTCCGAGAGTTAATTATCCCTGGTTTACATCTGTCAATAGACTACACATTTAATGACGCATAGTACGAGCGTGTGTGTAACCAGAGTTAATTTACTGCAGAAACCAATGCATCAAGTACTAATCACAAGTAATTTTCCGGATATGTATAAACTATAATTCTCAGTAAATTAATTTGCCCCCGACGAAATATCAGATTATACAGTCAGTTAATAAGGTTTTAATCTATTTTAGTTTTAAAACTACAGCATTTTTAAATCGTCGTTATGTATACTTGTATGGCTGTCAATCCAAACATGCTGTTTCCCTGGCCTACATAAGCAACATTTTAGTTAATGCCGTTTGCCAACTAAAAATAATGAGAAAAATTTGTGCCTAGTAACAAGTGATATACTTTTATGTCGAAACAGGTAAAGAACATATAAAAATTAGTGTTATTTTAAAACGATTCTGGTAATTGGGGAATGTTACAAATTAAATAAGTATTTTGTTCATAGCCATTGCAGCAAATGGTGTCACATAAAACCAGAGAATACACATAAACATACAAGTAAACAACGGAAAAGGACTTTGTTTGCAACTAGCAAACATGGGTGAACGCATACAACTCCGCAAGGAATTCAGTAAGCCAGCAAACAATAAAATAAATCGACAGAAACGAGCACCCAGGCAACAAATAAATAACTCAGAACATTCCACAAAATGGCATTCCGTCAGTTAGTACGAAACAACAGACAAAAACCAACTACAACGACAAACATAAAAAAACAAAACGAACGACAAAATAGCTGGCTGTAGACAACAAAGTAGAAGTTATTGTTCTGCGCCATAGTTCAAGCTGGACGAGTGAAACACTGCGAGACAGCTCAGTAACTTGAGCATAAGTGCAGTGGGATAGAGTAGTGCGTAAGTTTATTTCTTATCACTCCTTCATCTCTCAGCATCCAACGAGCATATCAGTTCCAGGAAAGTGGCGCACGTATAACCTTATACTTTTACGCTCAGGTGAAGACTCGGAGAATGACTTGCAGTCTATTCGCGTTCAACTGAAGAGCGCGCGAAGCACATGCACGTGATCAAAGGCAAGAGCCGTCAATGAAAACACGCAGTGTCCACGTGATTGCAGCTTGTAATCAGGGATGTCCGGAATGCTTGCCACGTGTAGTGGCAGACGGGTACTCACGAATTGGCGCTATTTAGGCGAGTATGAACGCACAAAGTCGTGGGAACCTATGCGTGTGAATGAGGTAAGTATGAAGAGCCCCGAGAAATCTCTTTGAACAGCGACATCGTCCAGCACGATTCACAATGCAGAAATGATGAAACACCCAGAGAATATTATCCTCGTTATCTGATAAGGGGGAAAATAAGCAAAAACAAATCGTTGACAGTAGGGCTGTTACATTTTTAGATATATTGTAAATTCCTGATATTGACATTTTCGATGTTTAGTACACAACTATTCTAGATAATATCTACGTTATTGATCGATGTAATTAAGTAATAGGCGTTCATTAACATTATCAAAGCCCTCGTTATTAGCAAAACATTGTTATTGTGAAACTGACAGTGTTACGGAACACGTAAAATAATTTTTAAAGTATATTTATTCCATATAAACGATTTTAAAAATCGTGCTTTTTACAAAACCATCACATAATGATACATAGGTACTAACAATTTTATAGACATAATGCGAAGTTTAGACGTAATTGGCATCATTCATGTTGCACGTGTTGTAGATATAATTACTGTACCGAACACGAAGTGTATGTATCAGAATCTACGATCGATAAGTGAATAAACAATACATAACAGCCCAAGTTGGACGTACATATGTTTACTTACGTTCGACTGTAACAGTGTAATACATTTACAACTGACGTAACAACACAAACACTCGCTTTACCAGTCACCAATTTAACTCTCGTCACACTGCAGCAGCGCGCGCTGGTTAGTAGTTTGTACACCCCTCACCGCTTGTACTAGTACCACGCACTCTTGTTTACAAACTACAACTCTCACATCTCGGCGAATGAACTATACAACTACATACATTATACGCGAACTATTAATTGTGTGCAAGAAAATTTCTACATCACACCAAAGAATTTTCTTCTCACCACATATCCAGGACTTAATTTCATTACTTTCACGCTACTTCCGGTTACGAGTAAAAGAACGTGGAATGCGAGAGTAACGCACTGTTTGTTTCTTCGTGGTATCTGGCTTCCGTTCGGATCTGTCACACAAAAGGGGAAGGGGAGGGGGAAACGAAGAAAAAACATCCTGAGCCTGTCTATATTTATATAGGACAACCTCGTAGATTACATGACCTCGCCTTCAAATATTTACACCGTGTCTTCTCTTATTTTAGGATACAGCCACGAAGAAGAAATTTAAAAAGATATTAATAAAATAAATAAATAAATCCACAGAATTAAAAGTTTAAAAGGCAAAGAAACGTAGAAATTTACGACAGGATGCTTATGATGAACACAATACTTCAAAATGCCAAGTATTTGCGTTTCTAAGCAAAAAATTCTAATGAAATACACATGTGTCTGTAGTCAAATAGTAATTAGCTATTTTACATATTTATGGTAGTGGCAATAATATTGTTATAACAAATATTTTTATTTTCTTACCTTTAAAATATGTCAAAGTATCACAGATGTTATAGCGGAGTGAAGGGAGACACATCTAGTTAGATTATTATACAAGAATATGTAACATAAACATCAATGAATAATTATATTTTCATAACATGTAAAGTTTTATATAAATAGTAAAATCATGCAGCGTAAATATATTAAAGTAAATAAATAAGAATTGTTACAAATATAAAATACAGCTGAAATTTTTTTATTTTAAAGTCAAAGTACACGTAAACAGTGGCGGCTCGTGGGTTGTTGCCAGGTAGGGCTGCAGTTGCCAAGGGCTGTACAAGGTTGTGCGCTGGGTTGACTCTACAGCCACTGACACGCTGATGTGCAGGTGCCCCTTACTACTGAGTGGTCACAACACATCTAGCAGCCAGCAAATATTTCATGGTCATTACTCTACGGCGCGTTCATCAAGAGTGTACAGATCCGACTATCTGCAGCCCCACCTGGCATCAACCCACGAGCCGCCACTGAACATAAACTATTAAAAAAATAAGGAGTTACGCATGCAACATAATCACTTTATATAAAATTCGTGAAACTAATACCATCCACGGTTGATGGTAAAAGCAGATTTCTACCTAAATATCGCACAAAAACGTGATTTCAACGTGATGCTATTTTACAAGAGACAGACTAAATGTGTTGTGTGAAAGTATATTTTTGCGTGATAAATACTGCCAGCACATAAAATTTTTTTGTAAAGAGTGACTGGACGGTAGCTTTCTCTTTACGTTTGAGGCACGGAAACGGGGAAGGCGATAAGTCGAACATAACATGTCAGTCAAACACCTCATCGCCTCTATGCGCGGAGGACTAAACTAGCGTGCAGTGTTTTCATAGAATGTGTTTATCAATGGGACTACAAGCGATGACCCTGTTGTTTTATTTGTGGAAAGTTTGTGGCAATGTCCAATGCAGGTTGGTGTCTATGGCTTAGATTTACGATTACGATCGATATTTTCTCAGATACAGCAACGTGAAAAAGCCATTTTTAGCACTTTTAAAGAACTTGGGTATGTTTTTAAGAAGAAACCAACGAGCTATATAGTAAACATAGAGGGGCGGAAACAGCAATCTCCAAGGCACTGAGGTGAAGCCCAATTGAACGTGGTATTTTGACTACAGATAAAATGGCGGACTCTTATTTCCGGTCGAGAGACGAGAGCGATTATGCGAATTTAAACATTATTACAGTATAATATATTACAATAATTATTGGCATTTTTTCCCGTGTTTAGCGGGAATATAGTGGAGCTATAAAGTAACGGATTTTATGCGAACATATTGACGGATTTTTAACAATGTTGGTCACACTGCTGTTCGACATGTTTTCTGGGGTCAAAACAGCCGTTCAATTCGGCTTCACTTTGGGAAGCGTTTCCGCCCCTCTATGTTAACTATATAGCTCGTTGGAAGAAACGGACGGCATTTTTTAAAATCATAGGGACAAAGTTTGAAGTGTCTTCTTTTCGTAGATAATAGCATTAGAAACATTTTAATAGTTATACAAGATAAAATACTTTTCGTTCCACGCTACAGCACGGCTCACGCGTTCGGTACACTAACTCTTAAATTTCGTTATAGTCTCGTTACGAATTTTCGTTTGTGTACAATATTTGGCTATAATCGGCTGAAAGTTTTCTCACTTCCCTACTGAAATTTTAATAACACATGGTGCGTCAAGTTATGAAATGACGAACAAAAAGTCTACGTAGTAATATCTTTCAGTCTTGTAGTTCGTAATTTCTCTACAACTTACAAAGTTATTTTGAAATTAGTCGAATGTCATGACAAAATGCAAATTTACAGGAAATACACTATGTACGCCATCTTTACATTTAGTGTAACAACCATACAAACAAATAAGTTACGTGCACACTCATTTACATAGTACACAGACGTGAAAAATTAACGGTATTCGGTGTGCTAGATTTCAAAATATTATGTGAAAGCTTTATTTAATCTTAAAATGGTTGGCAAAAATTAGGTTTCGTACTGGCACCAACAGCCGAGACCTTCTGCATATGAAGTTTGGTTGAAAACGCAAGGTATATTTAAAAAATTAACCGAAAATACATATATGACCACCATTTTGAAAATAATTAAGTCAATTGAGTTGTGTTTTTTTTTTTTTTTACTTTCGACATTTAACAGGCACCAGTTGAATACTTCCAAAATGGCGCAAAGGTTTATTTGGACTAATTAATGTTATCTTACAAACTGTGAAAATCCGCCTAAGTCAACGATAAGACAATAAATTTTAAAATACCAAATTATTTTATATTCGAAAGGAGTAAACATATTCCATACATAACGTCCCTTAAATTTTTTTATGACAACTAATTTGAAAATTGGCACATGACTTTGTCGAAAACTACAAAATAAATATATGTTTACTTACACTGGTAGAATACGGTTTAAATGTTAAACCATTTTCAAGGGGAGGGTAAGAGAAAAATCAAGGGGAGAAACAAACGGGGAAGCAATATTGTAAAACAAATTTTACTTCTGAAATATAGTAATAATAAACTGACAAAATAAGATTAACAACCAATGCTAATAGTGAATCTAATAAGAGAGGACCCCATCAACTCGGATATGATTTCCGTCATCTAACTACTAATTCATACAAATCCTTTTTGCCGTTTAATTGTGGCATAATTTTGTTCGTTGATAAATATATAATGAACACAATATGTCTGCATGCAGTAAAGAGTAACGTCCCGTCTACAGAGCTCATTCGAGACGTAAACAGCGGGTTAGAAAATCAGGAGCAGGTAGGGAAGCGGTCATAGTGAATGTGAAATTTGGGACTGTATTAAGTATGTGTACTGTTGCGCTTTACACGCCCAAACCCTCGTACACTGAAGTCTGTGAACATGTAATATGATTGACTGCAGGACTGTGACGACTTCAACTATACCTGAAGAGAACCAAGAAGTTCGAAACATGTGATCCTTGAGTTGAGCGGCCTTAACAAGAAATGTGTACGCTTAACATGTTTCGAACTTCTTGGTTCTCTTCAGGTAGTTACAGACAGAAGATTCCTCCAGTCACTCCTATTACATGTTTACAGATTTCAGTGGACGAAGAGTTGGGCGAGTAAGGTACAACAATTACACAGTCTAAATCTATTAAGACCTGTATTAATAAACTGCCACAGCATTAACATTAAGTGATTTCGAAAAAAAAACATGTATGATTGAAATCAGGATTGCCTGGCCAATAATATAACCCGGAACGTCCCAAATTATAGTAAGCGTTTTACCACTGCGGGAGAACCCCCGTTCGGTTCCCGCTTCCAGCCATCCTAATTTCGGATTTCTAAGACTTCATGAAATCGTTCCAGACAAATGTTGAAATGGTTTATTAACAAAGGCAATGGTTAATTCCTCTCTCAGTTCCTGTAATTTTGTCTATTTGTGTGTTAACCATCTATAATGACCTCGCTGTCGAGTTACCTAACTTTTACCAATTGGGTCCATTATAAATATAATAATTGCAATCTCTGCAGATAAATATTATCCACGCTCTCAGACGCAAGTATTGCAACAGACTAACTCGATTTACACACTGGGTAAAAAGTAAGTATTTTTGTAGAACGTTTTAGGGCCTACCATTCTGATAAAACAAGGACCACAATTTGGTGTGACTACGGGTGGTATTTCAATTGTTCCTGCACTATAACACTTGGTTACTTCTACAGAACAGATTGTTCCTTCAAGAGTGAAGATTGTTCCTACAGCGAAGCACTATGTTCCTTCTACGGTAAACATTATTCCTACAACAGAACTCTTTGCTCCTTATACAGCACTGATGCTATCTTCAAGAGTAAAGATAATTCCTTCAACAGATAATATTGTTCCTACAATGGAACAGATCCTTCTTTCGAAAGTGAAGACTGTTGTAGGAACAATAATTCAAAGAGTATGAAATCATATTTCTGTCCCTATTTTAATAAAGATGCTATTCTTACGACCGAAATTTTATTTTCTCGGGACAAAAACTAACTGATTATACCTTTTATAAAAGAATATTCGATCGCTTGTTGGTCACATGACGTTCCAGAAACGGTTCTTGTGTCTGATCGGTCACTCTGACATGAAAGAATTCCTAATGGACGACTTGAAGTACACGCCCCCTGACGTCACACCGCAGGGGAAATACTGTGGGAAACAAAGCTTGTTTACAAACATGCTGATTTGTTAGTTGGTAATTGCAGAAAGCAAATATGTTGCGCATTCATAGAATTGCACGCAAGGGTAAAAATATTAGTTTCAATTTCGTGGTTAAGATACGCAAATACATAAGATTAATGTTTACCTGAAAAAGCCGCAAATTCCAAACAAATAATCAATTTTCTTGACGTACATCTCATCCAGGACATGTGAAGCCAAACAGCTAAATGAAGGTTATGTTCGGCTGCGGTATCCATGGAGATACGAATTGTATCCCACACCTGACTGAAGCTCCGCCTCTTTTCAAGTCGTCCATTGGTCAAGATTCATTCTGGCGTGTTCACTCATACACAACTGCTGATTGGCAAGTGACTTTTCCCACCATGTTGCTGGCTCGTGCTGCTCAAGTTCGCCTCACACGTGATAGTTTGCTTCTGTCGCATTAGCTGTTCTGTGGTCGTACCGTCTACGCAAGGCCCGGGTTTGTGAATACGAACACATTTTTATCGCTGTATTCCAATCGAAGAGTAACGAGACAACGATCGATTATGATCGATTGCCGTAAGCCAGGGTGACATTGGCCATGCGGGATGACTTTTGCGCAGAAAGGTGGTTTGCTCTTATGCCGTTTAGTAAAGAACATTTAAAATTTTAAATGAATGGATACAATTTTAAAATGTTGAGCACTCCGTTCCGTTACCTATTTCTTCGCTCAAGTCACCCTACAGAGCCAAAGTCACGCTCACGAACGGTATCGGTGACTTTTTGTATATAATTTAAGATTATCTACTACAGGTTAGAAAGATAAATGTTGTTAATTTGGCAAGAGATAATATCCGACGACCAGAAGCGCTGGTGTCGGTAAGTGGATAAAATTTGTGTTATCTGGTTCACTAGCTTGTAATTGAAAAACTAAGTAAACTGCTCTCGTAAATACATATTAAATACTGACATGATTTAGTTACTCAGTAAAACATTTTAAGTAAAATATTTTTTTATTTAGCCTACGTAACGTTAATTGTATAAACGTTTCTTATTGTATTCAAATATCTTCGTTACCTGTAGTGGAATTAACATAAACACAGACATACGCGGGTAGTACAGTGCAACGACAAATCGTTCGTTGACTTAGACCTAGACCAAATGAGATAATAAGATACATGTCTTAAGGACGTGCTTGGTAAAGGACAATTTCCGCTGCTAGAAGCACTGATATAGCAAAGGGCGTTATTTCATGCTGGCGTTTATGGAGAGAACTTCGGGTGCAAAACCGAACATTGCCGTAGGACGAAGTTTTCTCCGTAAGCCCCAGCATAATGTTGACCTCTAAGCGATACCGGCGCTATTAGCTGCGATATTGTCCCTTGCCAAACTAATAACATTGCATTTCCTATCCTGTATCAGAAATAAACTTAACCAAGCGTGAAGCGACGTGTTCGTATAAGGGTGGGTTCACAATTTAAAACTTAAGCATTAACTTATCCGTTATGACGTATACAGATTATCGGAAAAAGCGTTGTTCAATGTGATGGTTTACAATAGAACTTATCAGGTCGTGTGCTTGGGTGGGGTTTTCTTGCTGCCATGGTTTTAAAAATACGCGTGTATGTCATAAATGATAGGGTCACCATTGAGTGTCTCATACCAGTGCGCTGTAGAATACTGCACGCCAATTCAGTGACTAGCGCCTAGAGGCTAGGGAGAGATGCCATGCGTGTGCTGACTCGTCCATATCGCTTCCGGACGTGTAGGCCTCGAACGCGTTAAATGTTATCACTCTGGCCGTCACCTTAACGGGGAGTGTTAGACAATTTTATGGTATTATAAGTTTTTGAGCCATACCATTTTATCAAATTGTATTAACAAAATTGTCTCTTCGACGAAGCACAGGATATAATCTTGGTAAACTTCCTGACATAAATAACAATGACATCTTTTATTAACTTGTCCTGCTGAATCATTGCAAGATAATTATGGGTTAATTTTCAAGAATTCTCTTGCAACGACTCTGCATAACAAATTAATTAAAGATTCCATTATTATTTATGTCGAGCTGTTGACCAAGAATATACCCTATGCTTCGTTGAAGAGAAAATTTTCATAATAAAATTTGAATACATGTAATGGCTCAAAAACTGAAAATACAGTAAAATTAAACACTCCCTCTGAAATGAAATAGTAACATTTTATATATTAAGGTCATGATCTTTCATTTGTCTTCAAACAATTGTAAATAACTCAAATATTTTTAAACCAAATGCTTTTGAAAAAATTTAAGACTGGGTACAGTCATACGATAAACAGTGTTGCCATACCGTTTTTTTTAATAACGTGCCGTTTGCTAGCAAAATAATATTTTGCTTCATTTTTTGCCTATTTTGACAACAAAATATGTGATATTTCAGGGGCAAAAATCTAAAAATCCGTTTGGTGTATTGCAACAGAAAAATTCAGATACAAACGATGATATATGTGTTTAAAATGTAAGCACGAATTTCTGATATATGTATTAATTTGTTTTTAAAAACTATTTTCGAAACCCAAAACTAAAGAGCGAGGCATTAAGTAAAAGTTCTGAGAAAGCAGCCAATCAGGACGAAGAATAATCCATCTCCGATACACAGAAATAGCATCCAACGGTCACACTATTTACAAATCTACGTTTATCAATATATTTTTTTTAGATTTTATACAGATCTCTGTCAAAATAAAATTCTGAACATAATTATTTGCTAAATGCCTGTAAAACAAAAATTTAGCGCCAAATCTGCAGTTCACATGACCACCTTCTGATGGTGGTATTGCCACTTGTTTCCATTGGCTGGAACTGTGACTTGAAGATTTCATTGTGACAACGTGTTTCCTTATGCACGACAAACACTTACTACATAATGCTTAATACACACAATTCTTCTATTGTAAAGCCACCCTAATCAAGCCCCTGGGGTGCGCGGGCGGTTGGTCCGGGCACGGCGCAGGGTCGAGGGTGCTGTCGACGCTGGGGTGGTAGGAGAGGGGAAGGGTTGCGGCTAGCGTCGTGACGTCAGAGACAGCGTGCGGCTAGCCCGGGCGTCGCGTCGCAGCGGTGCAAGCTTACACTGTTGCCACACGTACCGCAACTACGGTATTTAGGGACCCCTGTTGTTCACGAAAATAATTTTTCCCCACTTTCTTTCGGCGCCTTACGTACACATGTGCAGTTCTGCTTCGTGGTCAGTGATTGGATGTTTTTAACTCTCACGAGCCTTGGGATTCTACCGGCAATCCACAGACGTGTGGTGTTGCAGGAGCGTTATTGTAACCGGCTCGGTCAACTGAGAGACGTCACTTAACAAAGATATGCTGCCAATAACGATGAAGCAGAACTGCACACGTGGACGTAAGGAACTGTAACAAACTGGGGCAAAATTATTTTTGCGAAAAACAGGCGTCCCACGAACGAGATAACTTTTCTGACAGATTTATTTATTTGATAACGTCCAAATTCAACCTTATGCTGGTTTACGATTGGCACGTGTTTTTCAAAATATTTGAAGAAATTTCAATAACTATAAACAATCAATAAAGTAGAATAATTATAACTACGAAAATTAGGATATAGAAGGTTTTATTAGTATGATAAAAACATTAAATTGAACAATTTTCAATTACCAATATATTATAAAATTGTAAAAGTAATACAAAATTTTTTTAAAAATTATATATATATATATATATATATATATATATATATATATATATATATATATATGGGCGTGTGTGTGTTTTGATGTGGTGTGTATGCGTTTACATGTGTGCTTGTGAGTATGATCTATAAACCAGTTCTGGAGCAGAAAAGATAAGTTTCTCCCCGAAAGTATGGTGTGCTGTACACAGCTGTCTGATTTCTCCAGGATTGGATTTTACATGCAGCCGAACAGATATTTGCCTTATAGGTTACTACACTACTTCACGGCATGTAGTTCAGTTTACGAAATTAAATTTTTCAGCTCTAACTATAATTTTTATTTTATTGGCCTTAGCGTCTAGTTGACAGCGAGGTGATTAAGAGACGGTAACACTACTTGACTCAAGGACAGAAACTGGAGAGGAACAGATCATGGCTGCTGACAAACAAGTCCATCATTCGCCTGGCCAAGTTCGGGAAACCCTGTAAAAAAAAAAAAAACAGCCGGAGTCGAGGTTCACACCCGGGTCGTCCTGAAAAATCAGATGTACTAAAAGATGCATTCGTTCGTGCGATAAACGACACAGCGTATTTCACTCCGCTTCTCCGTGCACATTATTCGTGAATTATAAACCAATAGAAATGTATTATTTGTTTCAGAAGATTCTGATAAAAGAAGGGAATCCGAAGCGTATTATTATTAATATTATTTACACTTGCAGCATTTTGTCGTCTAAAATAAAAACCCCAACACCAAGATAAAAACGAAACAGAAAACTAGCCCAAATAGCTGTACGTAATCGTACCCAAAACATACAAGCACACGCATACGGAGTGCGTCATGTCGATGTGTTCGCAAAAAAAAAAATGCCTTTTTCAATTTGATCTTAAAGTGAATACAGTGGGAGTATTGCTACCCTGAAAAAATATACATTAATTACACATTAAAAATATATATTTAAAAAAATAGATGGTGCTAAACAAGAAAACTTAAAAGTATCAAAATAAATAAATACTACACCTCAATTCCAATCTAATGGAAAATTCGACAATACGTTTTCGTCTTACTTTATTACAAACTATCACATTCACTACACAAAATTAACACGCTTTATCCTTACTAATGCTCGATTACAAAGCTCCTGTATTTTTGAAGGCGCAACTAGAGATTTTATTTGTCTTAGGAATTGAACATGTTGTCTGACCGTTTGGTTAGAGCTCCTGGCCGATAGGCTCGTATCCTGCTAACTATCCGGGTTCAGGACTGGGTGTTGTGTCTGTCTCTTCATCATCCCCGTGGAAGGTGATGGCAAACCATCCCAGTATCACCCTCGCCTAATACCCCAAGTATTACCCCCATCCCCCCAGAGTTCAACTTTCAGATAAAATAAAATGGAAATGGCGCAAGAAACATCATCTGATAGGGCTAACGTACGATGCACTGAGAGTCGATGTCGTACTGCGGTTGAGATAACCTGAACCCACAAATGGGACATTTCTCCAGCTCGTAAACAAATCCAATCGCAAAGTGAGTGTTTCGTAAGTACTCGCCTGGCGCGAGAACGGTGCGAAACTGATAAAATTACTACCGGTGTCTTTATCTGTTAAAAAAAATGCACTTGAAAAATTATTTAATGATTTCAAAAATGTAGAAAGCGTACATCTACATGTATTTGGTCTTCCTCAAAATCGCTGAAAACGACTCTCTTTAGAGTTCTCTGTCCAGAAAAATTCCAATGTGATTTGTAAAACAGAAACCGAGAGGCATTCGCTTAGTTTTACGCGACATTTTTCCAAATTAAAATTGCAATGTTACTGTGTTAAATTTCCATACAAAGAAGCCAACAACGGTAACTCTATGAGTCAC
The DNA here is from genome assembly GCA_003012365.1 of Medauroidea extradentata. NCBI lineage: Eukaryota > Metazoa > Arthropoda > Insecta > Phasmatodea > Phasmatidae > Medauroidea > Medauroidea extradentata. Next base: position 2,786 of record PNEQ01086084.1, on the reverse strand, counting down.
CAGTGCTTTTTGTATTCTTTTGCATTATTAGTCTTGACGCACGCACCAGTCTCGTCCGTTAAACTTACCTCACCTGTTGGCTTGTGAAAATCTGGGTTGAGAAGGGGTTAATTACATCAGGAGAACAAGTAATTATAAATAATTATACTTTTACTATAGTACTGCAACTGTTAGGCTACTATAAATTATCAGTAAACGTAACTGAGGAATAAAGCCCACCCGGGTATGCCACAATTAAGCCTCATATGTGATAACATGATTTTCATGGTAAATGAAAGTTCTAATAAAGGAGGAACATTAAAAATGTTGTTTTATTATGAGTAAAGTATGCATTTGTACTGCAGAAAGAAATCAGCTCGAACAGAAGGAAAACAAATATTAAATTCCCTATAAGCATTTGAAATACAAGAATAATGAAAATTAAGAACACAAATTAAGAGAAAAAGAAGCTCTGGAACGCCGGCATGGCCAGGAGGAGTAAATATAAATTCAAGAAAGACAGTAAAGTTCTCAGGGTACACTTTTCTTCTGCCCGCGTCACTTCCAGAAAGATAAATTTAACGGGAAGACACGACAGCCTAGCTCAGCTCGTAAGGAAGATATCAAACTTTTAAATTCGAGTTTGAACTCCTATTTTCGCGAGAAATCGAAAACTGCGGTGAATAAAACTACGAGTGTTTCAACATTGTTTAGTGATATCTAAACCATGCGAAAAAAAAAAAAAAAAAACAATCCTACTACATACAAATTATCATGTCACATCACGATGAAAAGTTGTATTCAATCAACGGGTGGCCACTCATAATTTTTGTGCTAGCTGAATGGCTTTCTTCCCGTACGTTTTTCAGCTCAACAACACTAAATATTGTTAAAAATTGAGGTTTTATTAATCATAGTATATCATATATTTCCAAAATATGACTTTACAAACTCAATAACTAATCTAGCCATACTACATAATTGTTACCGTCTTTCACAAGGACTCAGTTTCCGATAAATTTGCGGGAAGTTTCTGAACAGCCTGTAAATTTGTATGTTTATATACATAAAAACACTTTACTTTGTAATCTTACTAATTGTTATATTACTATTTATACATGACGCTGTATTCATAACACAATTCCACAATGAATTACGCAAGATTACAAAGCGAGTGAAAGATTTTGGTCAGCGATTTACATCGAGGTCTTCAGCGCTGGTGAGGGGTGACATGATGAATATTGAGCAGCGCCGGAACGAAAGGGCGGGGGAAACGGGAGATCCCCGAGAAAACCCGCTGACCAATGGCATCGTCCTGCACGATTCCCAAATGCGGAAATCCGGGGACCGTCCCCGCCGGGAATCGAAGCAGGATTACAAAGAAATCTAAAAATGTCGAACGTTTAGATAAAAGATCTAGGTAAACAATAAGTCAAGCCAACAAAACTACGACCGCACAGTTAATTGCCAAGAAGAAAACAAATTTAACCACGTAATGGTCACATCATTGACGCAGATGACACGACGACGACTAGACAGAAGAACAAAGTAGATAAAACATTTTGTTTGAAACGAAATAGTGCCGTAACGGACCTTTTTCTCTGACTTATAAAGGAATTACGATATTTTGGAATGGCCCAAGGAAATTTAATGTAGGCAATCAAGCAACTAAACAAACTAAAAAGTAACTTCTACCATGATTTTTATCAGAAATAAATCCTACAAAATTATCTTCAATTTTCATAACATACAAATACATTTCGACAAACGAAATCATGCCAGTTAATTGTTTATTATGTGTAAAACAAAATACAACACACAGAATCATGAAATACAATAGCTTTCTAGATATTAAACAACGAAATAATTAAACACTAATATATCTGTGTTTCTTGTAACTATATAAATGAAGTAAGACATTCATTTAAGATCCAAATTTTTTGTCGACTATGATAACTGTTAAAATTTACCTGATACGATTTTTAAGAATATGTAAATAGACAAAATGACTATAACGGCAAGCCATCCCTATGGCAAAATCCATGTACTTCCCGTTATATAATGTTCGCACTTAATATTCTACCTTTCCTTACACATGTAACAAACTGATTTTGGAATTATCGAAAAAAGAACTTTAAATGAGGACGTTGCAGTGTACTTAAAATATATGGAAAAATATAAAAACAGTTACTATTACCCTAGTGACGAATATTAAACTACTTAACACACATTCATAAATATCTAAGCAGTCTAATGTACAGACAATTAAGGATTTAATGAATTTATTAACATAGAAAATACAAACATGTATGTTATTGAGAATGTTAAAATTGGTGTGATGTAAACATCGGCATCATGCACGTCACTCACTGACTCACTGATTTCGTATCGGCTTTTACGTGGTTGCGTCTCTTCCAAAGCGAAAACCGATTACGTAGTACGTTAATCGCAACTCCCACTAGGTTACGATTCTCCAGCGGCCAAAAATGGGAAGCTGTTTGACAGGTTGTCCTATTCTTCGGCGTATCACGCTCATTCCACCCGTTCACACAAACGGCGGGGAAATACAATTCAATGCCTAGAGATCTACACATTACTATCTGACAGCTGATTACTGCGCAATTTATTCTTGTAGGCCATTCATAGCAAAGAGAGCATTTAATGAAATTTCTACCTTCCACCACTTTAAACATAAATTTTGACATGTGAGTCATGAATTAAGTGTGCTTGTTACTTAATTGCCAATTATTGTATCTAAAAGGGAAGGGTAGATAGAAATTTTATCAAAGGAAAAAGTAACAAGGAAT
>PNEQ01086083.1:0-53281 GCA_003012365.1 Medauroidea extradentata | reverse complement strand
GTTTCAGGCCGAGTGTTGTGAGTGCTGTCAAGGGGCTGGTGTAGATGTTTCAGGCCGAGTGTTGTGAGTGCTGTCAGGGGCTGGTGTAGATGTTTCAGGCCGAGTGTTGTGAGTGCTGTCAGGGGCTGGTGTAGATGTTTCAGGCCGAGTGTTGTGAGTGCTGACATGGGCTCTGGTTAATGTTACAGGCCGGGGATGTGCTAGCGATGACGACGGTGCCGGCACTGGCGAGCCCCTTCCAGCGGCACGACGTGGCCGAGTGGTCGCACCTGGACCGCCTGACTGGAGTGCTGGAGCGAGCCAGGGTGGAGACTGATCACTGGGCCGCTAGCCGTGGTCCTCACACTGGCAACTACAACAAGGTCAGTGCCTGCAACCTGTAATTTCTGCCTCCTCCCCCAGCAGGATTCAACGGCCTGCCGACTGGACTGTGCAGTCCCGTGTACGATCTGTCATTAACTACTTCTTCATAGATACCGGAAAAATACACCGGTTCACTGAGCTGTAGCCGCTCTCCAAGAACATATGTGTATTCTAGTAAACAGCAGCTGATCATTAGCTGCTTGCTGATACAGGTTTAATTGTCCGAAGACCAACGCTTCCTTAGTCCACCCGCGCTGTATCCTAATTGCACAAGTAATGCAGCACACAGCATTACTTTCCTTTTTTCCTCGCCTTATCTATTTTTTCTTGCTTTTATTAATATTATTAGGCATTCTGTCTATGTTCTTAGAAAACCTGTCCCCCCTAAGACTCTCCTCATGGTTAGAGACCTAAAAAATTCGCGTATTCTTTTGGGCAAAAACTAGAATTCCAACAACCGTCACCGTTGCTCGGCGGGTTTTCTCGGGAATCTCCCGTTTCCCCCGCTCTTTCATTCCGGCACTGCTCAATTTTCACCTCATGTTACCCTTCACCAGCGCTAAAGACCTCGCTGTTAAGCGCTGACCAAAAATCTGTCACTCACTCCAACAACTGTCAGTTCGCGACACTGTGCAGTTGTCCCTGGATGTATGTGACACCTCATGGAAATCTCTGAGCCAATAATACAAATGTATATGCCTTTATACTGTGACAGTAAGCAGCCAATGAGCAGCTTCAGTACGCACTCTTGGAGGGTAGCCTACAGGTCAGTGAACCCGCAAATTTTTCCCTTCTATACTTACGGTTCATCGGAGTTCTCGTAATGGACGACTTGAAAAGAGGCGGAGCTTCAGTCAGGTGTGGGATACAATTCCTATCTCCATGGATACCACAGCCGAACATAACCTTCATTTAGCTGTTTGGCTTCACATGTCCCGGCTGAGATGTACGTCAAGAAAATTGATTATTTGTTTGGAATTTGACGTTTCTTCAGGTAAACATTAATCTTATGTATTTGCGTATCTTAACCATGAAATTGAAACTAATATTTTTTACCCTTGCGTGCAAATCTATGAATGCGCAACATTTTTACTTTCTGCAATTACCAACTAACAAATCAGCATGTTTGTAAACAAGCTTTGTTTCCCACAGTACTTTTCCCCTGCGGTGACGTCAGGGGGCGTGTACTTCAAGTCGTCCATTTTGCAAGGCATACCAACAATCAAACTCTTGTAGCTTCTTGCCAATCTTGTTTGTAATATTTATTCCTGATATTGTGAAGAGATTCGTCACCCATTACATTGTCCGTTGTTAACTGGAAGCTGTGCTGCTCTAGAACTTCGGCAAAACATTCTTTGATGTCCTGGATCTTGAGACGTTCGTTGATGACATGCTCAACTGTGTCATCCACTTTACAAGCTCGACACAATGGTGAAGCTTGGAGATTCCGTTCGTGTAGCTTTGGCCTTAAAATTGCCATGTCCAGTTTCCGGTTGGGCACTGTAGTGGGAAATTTCCAAAAATTCCCTTTTCGTTCGAACTTATACATCAGGAATCAGTCCGAAGGTCCATATTACTTTCTCCGAGTTTACCTATCGGTCTTACCAAAGGTTCAGAGGTTCTCTCTCTCTCTCTCTCTCTCTCTTCCAGTATCTCATCCTTTGTTGGACCTCTTGTTCGAGCTATTCTTCCTCTTTCTTTTACTAGAAAGTCGATGGGTATCGATCCCGCTAAAACTTGTAGAGCATCAGTTGAGACAGTCGTATATGATTGCTCGCTGACACAGTGATACCATACGATTTGGCTGGTATTTTGTTTCTTCTTTATTACTAGCCCATCGTCCTTCAGGCGCTGTCAAATAAGCCTATGGCCAATTACGAAAGTGACACGAGCTTACAGTTGTTTAAATCCTTGATTGTGCCCTAAAGGAAATGTGAATTTTTTTTTATTTCTACATATTCATTTTCTGCTGCTCCAGTGTTGTGCTACATATGTAAAGACAGCACAAAGGAAAGTGTGTGTTGTCATGCAGCTTCGTTATGGGTAGAGCCACAGAGATTTTATTTGTGAGAGAAAAAAAAAAGCACTAACTCATTTCAATGTCTCACGTACACATCCGCAGCCTGTCAACTTCATGGTTATTGGCAGAGTGTCTTTGTCGAGAAACGTCGCTAATTTGATTACTCCAATAAGAACACGGTTACAGCAAAAACTTACAGTCATTGGCCCTGAAAGAAGAGCTGCAGATATGCCCGTAACCATGGCCGTCTTTAGTAGAAGGCCGGAGTCTTGAATGTGGCAACGCTGTATCGGAGGCCTGCTGCTGGTCGCTCATTGGCTGCCCTAATCAGTGTAGACGTGTACACGCCACTAAAGCTGCATCTATACACGTTGCAGAAACTAGGGTGGCCAAGAAGTGACAAGCAGCAGGCACCCGATGCAGTGTTGCAACATTCAAGACTCCGACCTTCTACTAAAGATGGGCGTGCGTGCCGTAACGCATTGAAACAGTTGGTGCAAAATAATTTTACCAACATTTCTTATATATATTTAATGGTTCAGAAACCTCAAGGACGAGTTTTGGCAAACAGTGACCCGATAACGAAGGTTATTCTTGTTCAGGTTAAACGCCAATAACATAAACTTCACTGTGCAGTCTACGATTAGCCGACAGCTGTCATGGCACACCTTAGACCACAGCAAGCCAGTGAGTGGTAAATACGGAATTAATTCTTAGGCCTATTGCGTGCTATCGACTTGTATGATTAGAAGCCAAATAATCGTTTGTGGCCGTTGTGTGTATAGGACTGAGTATCCAGGCTGGTGCCGGATGAATCCTCGACATTGACCATTCGCCTCTCACCAAGGCGACCCGGGTTCGATTCCCGGCGAGGTCCGTCCCCGGATTTTCGCATGTGGGAATCGTGCCGGACGATGCCATTGTTCGGCGGGTTTTCTCGGGGATCTCCCGTTTCCCCTGCCCTTTCATTCCGGCACTGTTCCATACTCACACCATATTACCCCTCATCAGCGCTAAAGACCTCGATGTTAAGCGCTGACCAAAATATTTCCCTCGCTTTCACTCGATGTTGAGTGCTGATCAAATTATCTCACTCACTCATTGTTATAGTTTCACATATATTTTCTCCTTGGATGAAATCGCACAATCGTCGTAGATCTTGCCGCTTAGCTGGAGTTGGCGGAGAGATTGTATTACACCCTGAGAAGTGTCTCCCTGCTCGCAGCCTCCCAGATCTGCCGTCCTCCTTGTGACGTCACAAGTTGGCGTGATGTTGTGTGGGACAAGACGACTGGCCGCCCACAGCTGCCGGGTACTTTTCCCCAAGTAGATGCGTCATAACCGAGTGTGGGGAAACCTCACACCTCCTTTCCTATAGTCTGTATAGTGTAAGTTCGCCTGATTTTGACATTTCTCTTAAGGAAACATACCCGGTATCTCCGTTGTGTTCACCTCTAAGTGTCTGTAAACAGGCCTGCAGAGATTTTTTTTCCAGGAAGTCACGATGGTTCGAAGAGTCAGCAAAATTGAGTTGCCAGCGTCTATCTCAGAAGGTAAATGCCAAAATCAGGCAAACGTATACTGTGTAGACTAATTCTCCATCGACAGTGTATAACGATTTTGAGTAACAACGTGGACATAAACTATTGCAGCACTGTGCCTTGCTATAAATCAAACGAGACAGTTAAGCAATAATACAAAACTAGCCATGATTAGATGCAGTCAGAAAACACACATACTATATAATATTGTATTATATATACACACATATTATATAATGTCCAGAAACAAACACACAATAAGCATACCACTCAAATGCTAAGCTGAATTGGAGAGACTAAAATGGAAGTGGCAAGATGTTGTTTGACATTTTACGTGCATGATGTGGCAACACTGCACGGAGACAGTCCCCACTTGCGTTCCACGTCCCGGTAATATTTTATGTATACTACGTCAAGTAAACATAGATTCGTGTTTGGACCGCTCGGGATTTTAACCTGGACCCATTATATGCAGGTCAGAACAGTAGCGGTTAAGTAACTAAGATATGTGTGCAGCGCAGGAGCACAGACTAGATAGTAATACAGAAGTGAAATGACGTGGCGGCTCGTTTGACACGGGCGAACTTGCCCGCTTATTGGCTGCCCAAGGCTGCTGATTTCAGCCACGTGTGTGTTTGGCTCCTGCTATTACTGCAGGTTTCTTATTGGCCTGGCTGCCGGCTAGCAGGGCAATCACCTCACGCTGATTGGCGGTAGGGTTATCCGCCATGTTACTGGCCAGGGAAACCATTTTTCTGGCGTGTGTGACTCAGTTCGCTGTCCTACCGGCTATTTCACTTCTGTATTCCTAAACATTCTGTGGCAGGAAGGGGTCTCACTATAGTGCTGTGTTGCCACTTTGTGGATACAAAATATCAACGTACAACATTCTTCCAGATAATATCTTCGTCTCTAATTTAGCCCAGGAAGTGGTGTTTTTTATTTATTCTATTTTTATTTTTTCATTTATTATCTGTTTGTTCCTTGTTTTATTTGACCCAATTCCATTTTTGGAATTTCATGTTGTTTCTGTATTCCGATGATTAAAGAATACTCTGCTTATTTATGGGTTTCTATAATTTGTTTAGTTTTCTTTGACAGTCATTCATTTCGCAATGAAGTATGTCCAAGCAACTAAATCCATTCATGCACTCCCGTTGCACAGTTATTTCAAAGATCAAGTAGTGTGTTTTTATGCGGTTGTTTTTCAACATAACTGTATTTACATACATACACATTTGGCAGCTATTGCGTAAATGTTTGGGACTGACGTTTTCTTCCCGAACTATTCACACATGCACACACGAAATATGTACAGCTCTGAGCCAGTCATAATGAAACAATTTAATGTAGACACAATCACGTGATATGGTGGTGCCAGTGTGCAGTCAATGAGTGTCTACAGTCTGATTGAGTGTACATATATTCTTGAAGGCTAGTCTACACGGCAGTAAACCAGCAATTATTTTGGCCTCTGCTTGTAGCAAATAAAAATTTAACACATGTATTTTTTACACTAAATATTTTTTTAACGTTTTCTCCAATGACTATATGAAAGTCTTTGCAGGAAAAATACACGTAGTTAGTCATAAACTGATCAGTGTTTTTACACACAAAGTTTTTTCTTCACCAGTACCATAGAATTAAAAAAGTTGTCACGAAGTATGTATATTTTAATCAATTTTTTTTCAGTTAACAAAATATTTGGTGTGGCTAAGAAAGGGGTTTTATTTACATTGTCACCTCCTTGTTTCTATATAGATAGGGACCGGTAGTTTTCGAGATAAAATTTTTGCATAATTTGTTTAATTACCTTGCGTGCACATCTGCAGCTCTGCTTAGAAGGCATTGGTAGCGTGTCTTTGTGTGTAGGCGTCCCTTAACGGACGACTTGAAAATAGGCGGAGCTCCAGTCAGGTGTGGGATACAATTCAAACCTCCATAGATACCGCAACCGAACATAACCTTCATTTAGGAGTTTGGCTTCACATGTCCCGGATGAGATGTATGCCAATAAGATTGGTTATTTGTTTGGAATGTACCGCTTCTTCAGGTAAACATTGATCTTATTCATTTGCGTATCTTAACCATAAATAAAGCCAGTGATTTTTGGTGAAAATAATTCTGCAATAACTTGTTTCAATGCCTTACGTGCACACTTGCAACTCTGGTATGTGGTTATTGGCAGAATATAATAGGGCAGAGGAGTGGCACATTTGACTGCACCAACCAGAACAATGTTACCGCGACACCACACGTCCGTGATTTGCGGGAGAACCCAGAGACGCCGAAAGTTTCCAATTACTGACCGGAAAGCAGAGAAACAGATGTGCACATAACACACTAAAACAAATTGTTGCGGAATTCTTTTCATCAAAAATCACTGGCTCTAACCATGAAATTGAAACTAATATTTTTTTAACCCTTGCGTGCAAGTATTTGAGTGCACGAAATGTTTTTGTTTCTGCCATCACCAACCAACAAATCAGTATGTTTTTAAACAAGCTTTGTTTCCCACAGTACTCTCCCCCTGCGGTGTGACCTCAGAGGGCGTGTACATTAAGTCGTCCATTGACCCTCAGTCGGAGCAATATTACTGCGACACCACACGTCTGTCTTCAACGGTTCAGACCTCAAGACGCTGAGAGTTAGCGAAGCTGCAGGTGTGCGCATAAGACATTAAAACAAATTGGTGGAAAATTATTTTCGCGAAAACTACCGATCGCTAGCGACAGGAAAAATTCGTGTGCTCACTGACCAGCATGCTAGCATCCAAGAATATATGCTCATTGGTTTCTCGCTGACATAGTGATACCACGTGATTAGGCCTGCGTGTAGTAGCTTCTGTATCATTGGTTGCGCTCTCTTCAAGGGGTGTCGAAAAAGTCAAGAGTCAATGGCCTAAGTTGCACTAATTTACAGTTGTTTGAATCCTAGTTTGTGTCCAAAAGAAAACGTCAATTCTTTAAGAGGGCGTGATACGTAATTCAAAGCTATAAGCATTAATCTATAACTGTAGGTTTCTTGAAGCCAATTTGCAAAAATTAAACAATAGCAATCCTAGACAATAATTATAGTCAACGTTTTAAACAAAATTGTTTCCAGTGTTACGAACTTCTGAGGCACAATCTCTGACGCCGGAACCTCGTGCATTTAACTGCGGCGCAATAGATCACGCGTAACGAATTAGTAATATTGGATAAATACCATTATCTAGGATTGTCATTGAGTTTTTTTATCCATATTGGCTTCGAAAAAAGCGTAGAAATCAATTTATGTTTTCGGCTTTATTTATCTACAACGCACTCCACCAAGGCGATCCGGGTTCGATTCCCGGCGGGGTCGGTCCTTGGATTTTCGTATGTGGGAATCTTGCCGGACGATGCCGCTGGTCGGTGGGTTTTCTCGGGGATCTCCCGTTTTCCCCGCCCTTTCATTCCGGCGCTGCTCCATACTCACATCATGTCACCCGTCACCAGCGCTGAAGACCTCGATGCTAAGCGCTGACCAAATTCTCTCACTCACTCACAACGCACTCTTCAGATCTCTACCGATTACTAGAAACATGAAAAATTCGCGTTATTTTCTGACAGCTGACTAGACTTTAAGTGACTATATGCTCTTTCGACGTCTCCCGCTGGCCGATATTGTCGTGACTTTTCACGGAGAATACTGAGGCCAATCTCTGTAACGACGTAACACACGTAAATGACAACACATAAAGGTTTGTGGCCATTTGAATCACAGATTATGCTCTGTTATGTAGAGGTAGGTTAATTTAGTCTGCTACCATATAATAATGCGAATTTTGCATGTCTCTACCGATTACTGTATATAGGTGTCTTTTTTTCCCCCTTCAGATTGCGTCTATTGGCTGCGGCGCATTCAGAAACCTACAGAGATGTACGTGTGTTTGAAATCTAGTTTGTATCGAAATGAATATGCGAAATTTTTCGTCCTCCTCTAGTACGGAAGGTTTACCTTCCAGCGATGCAGACAGGTGGCAACCTCAGCGGTGTTTAACCTTTGGTGGCGACAAGTGAGTAGCGTAATGACTGGCCTCTCGCTGGCCTACCGAACCCTCCTCTCCAATCCTCTCTCTCTCTCTCTCTCTCTCTCTTTTTCTTTTTTTTGATCACATAATCGCCCTGGAGCGCTTTCTAAAATCGTGACCGCCCCGTGTTCGCTGTCTCTCTCGCGTCACGCGACCAGAACTCGCGACTACAACACATCGCACCATTGATGTTTTTCGCAAAAAAATGTTTTTTGCCCCAGTGTGTTTCAGTGCATTACGTGCACATCAGCAATTCTGCTTCATGGTTATTGGCAGCGTGTCTATGTGAAGAGCCGAATCTCATTTTACTGAGCCAATTACAATAACGTTCCTGCAACACCACTCGTTTGTGATTTGCCGGTAGAATCTCAAGGCTTATAAGACTTGAAATATCCAATCACTGACCACGAAGCAGAACTGCAGATGTGCACGTGAAACAGTGAAACTATGTAGGGTTTTAATTCTTTTCGCGAAAAACACGGGTCCCTACTAATGTTTTTACTTCGGCAGAAGCACCGTGAAGACACAAACTAAATACTACTACAGACGTGAAATGGCGTGGCGGCTCATTTGATACGGGCGAACATCGCCGCTGTTGGCTGCCCAAGACTGTTGATACCAGCCCCGTGTATGTATGGCTTCTTTATGCTACGGCAGGTTTTCTATTGGTCTGGCTGCCGGCTAGCAGGGCAGACACTTTACGCTGATTGGCGGTAGGCGTCTCCGCCTTGTTGACATTTTGCTGGCGTGTCCGTGCAGTTACCGTATTGTCTTAGTTCTGAATCAGTGCGCTTAAACAAGCCTACAATATACATGTCGTTAGACAAACAAACGTAATCGATATACGTATTTACTGGTTGCAAACGAAATTACAACAATGGCATGTGTTGCAGTTTGCTACAGACTCGTGCCTTATATAGTGGCATCGTAGTTTGCTACATAGTCGTAACTAACAAATCCTAATGACGTTGCAATTTGCTACATAGTCGTGCGTTTATATGATACACTTGCAGTCTGCTACAGAGTCGTGCCTTATATATATATATATATATATATATATATATATATATATATATATATATATATATATATATATATATATATAATTTAAAATTAGACACAGGAAATTTCACGAAAAATTTTTTGCATCACTTTGTTCCAGTGCCTTACGTGCGCACCTACAGCTCCGTTTTGTGGTCAGTGATTGGATGCCGTAACACCCAGCGTGTGGAGGTTAAACCCGCAAATCACAGACTGTTGTGTCGCAGTTATCCGTGTACTGATTATCATAGTCAAATGAATAACAACTCTGAACAAAAGCACTCTGCCAATAGCCATGAAGTTGAGCTGCAGGTGTGCACGTAAGATACTGAAACAAAGTGGGGCAAAAATGTTTTCACCAAAATTCCTGTCCCTACGTATAATCAATGTGATTGGAAAACCAGTTCGACGGAACATTTGGAGGGCAATTCAATGGCTTGCACTCCGTCCTGGCTTCAGTCACAGAAACCAAATTTCTAGGAGGCGATAGCCTTAATGCTCGACCCGCTGACAATGCCGTCACACGCGCGGGTAAACCGTTCGTTTACTTTGCAACATATAATCGCCTGAGATGCGTGCTAACGCGAAACCCGTCGCGTGTCGCCCGTCGCGTTTTTTTACGTTCGTCTATCACGGCCCTAAGTGTAACAATTTCGTAATGTTCTAGTTGAACGATAAAGTGTTAGTTTTGTAGACGTAAGTTATGACTACATTATACTCCAAATATTTTTTTTAGCACACATAGTATCATCATAGTATACTGTGAAAGTAAAGTATGCACTTTATGGCAATATACTCCCAACTAACACTAACAGACATACCTGCCATAGTGAAATTATTCACACTAAAATTAACTGTAACGGAACACGTGTTAAAATTATATAAAAAAAACTATGTAGATTAACTTACTTTTTTTTTTTATAGAAAATACAAGATTTACACCTGATTTTTAGTAATTTTTAAGGACAAAAAAATGATATATTTTAATTTTGTATAACTTTAAGCTCGTAGACCGTGTATCTAATTGTTGCGTATATTATTTAATTTCTGTAAGCCTTTTGTTTTTGTTGAGTGTATACTCTTGTAACATGCAAATTTTGTCCTTGAACTTGCCCGTTTTGGGAATATTGTATGTGCCATTTTTTTTTTTTTTTTTTTTTTTTCGTAGGAGGGAGCAAAGCTAAAATAATTTTGTGCAAACATAAAATTACAGGTTTTTCATCTTGGAACGACCTCATGGATAATGCCACACTAAAAATGTCACCACTGTTAGCTTTTCAGAAGTTGTATTGGCGCTTTCTTTCCTACAACACCTTTTTTAATTGTTTCATGATGACTGCTCGTTTTTAAAACGTTCTGACATATGTTTGAATTTTTTTGAATCAAAAGTTAGGAAATAAAAAAAAAGTAGTTATAAAATTTAAAAATATATTCATTAATAATTTGAGCGTGAAAGGTCAAAAACTTTATACGCCTTCTGAAAAGTTGGTTGAATTTGACTTAATTGCGCCATTTCGCTTAACGGTGCCGTGTCTTAAAAGCTTTCAGAATCGGAAATTTAAATGGAGTCTTAATTTTACAAACAATTTCTTCTCAGTCCGGTAACTCTGTCTAACAAATTGTATTCTACGTAAAATTTCTACAAGAATAATTTTATTAGAGAAACTCCTCCAATATATTTTTTTAAAATTCTTTTAATATTGCAGTGTTGTTAATTTCTTTAGAATTTAGTTTAAAATAAAAGTTTTTAAAGGTGCGAAAATAATTACAATCAGTTTGGATCAGGTCGAGTTAAGCTGGCCGTTTTTAGTCGGTTTAAGGAAATCAAGCGCAGAAAAGTGTACAATCAGTGAAAAATTAAATAACAATACAAATATATTAGTTTGTATTCTTGTCCCCTTCTTCCACTGAAGTGCGAGTATTTTCCGGCTCAGATCGGGGTGGTTAATTCCGCAATGATTGCTCGTACAAATATGGGACAACGGCCGAGCTACGAAGCCCAATAATTGCACATCAGGAAGGAATTTTTTTTCGCAGGAAGAGAGTTGCACCGTAACATCGCTGCCTTTCACATTCTAGCAGGTATTATTACTGTCTTTCACCGAACTAGATTATCCCTCAAAACCCGCCTGACTTCTACCCCTTTCCTTACACACATCTCCAATCATCTGCAAGGATTTTTTTTTTTTTTTTTTTTTCGCAATGGACCTTGCAGTTCTCTCTGAACACCCCACTTCCAAACTTATTATCTTCTGCGAGCAGTGACTACACAGTTAAAAATAAAGTAAATATAGGTCCACCTGATAAGCGTTAACGGGGATCAGTACCTGCCATTTTTGGAATAATGGGACTTCTGCATTTAATTTGGACCAACATTTTTCTACGACATTTTATGCTTCGACAAGGCAGAAGGAACTTACATTATATACAGTTGGCATTGCTGGGATACTATTGCTTATACTATACTTGTAACCATTTGTAGAAAAAAACTACTTCTTCCTCCAGAAGGCTACTAGTAAAATAGTGAAAGTAAGAAAATTTTATAACGGTTAAGATGACGATATCTGTGCCAGGTCAGAAGGGAATTTTTTATAAATCTCATCGTACGGAACCTACCGCGAAGGTTGAAGAATTGTAATTATTAAGGAAATTAATATTTTCTAAATTGTTTGAAAACTGTGTTCCCACATTTACCGTGCGTTTCACTGACGTATGCGCTAGACTCTACAGTCCATGGACACTCGTGCCTCAGATACAAAATATCTAAGAATACAGAAGTGAAGTAGTTGGTAGGAAGGTAAACTCAGTCACACACGCCAGCAAATGGCTTCTCTGGAGCGTAAACTTCTACCGCAATCAGCATAAGGCGGCTGCCTTCCTATCCGGCAGCTTGGCCAATAGGAAACCTGCTGTAACATGCAGGAGCCAAGCAGATACTAGGCTGGTATCAACAGTCTCGGGCAGCCAATAATCGGCCAAGTAATTTCACGTCTGTATCACTACTTAGACTGTACCTCAAGTACACATTTGTTCGTAGGCTGCTGGTTTATTGTCACGGTTGACCTGAAGCCACGGAATTGTGTCCTTATTTCTTTGTAAGTTGGTGATAGGCTCATATCCCAACCAAGCGTGCTTGGAAATCTGTGATTCAAGTAAATTATATATATATATATATATATATATATATATATATATATATAATCGATATGAATCGCTAAATTTTTCTGTAATGAAGCGTCACTTTTCGTATGACTGAACAGAAAACGTGCCCAACAGGATGAAGTATTGTTTAAAAGTAAATTATTGTTTGGTGTTAGAAGTTAAGGCCGTAATCCGTAATTTCTAATGCTTTCACAATAATTTTTTTTTTTGTTCTTGAACGAGAGCACACAGCGAAAAACTGTTGCACAGCGTCGTTAAAAATAATTTTTACAATGCAGTCTTAATTTTTTTTAGACAAAAATTACATAGATTTGGCTAATTAGTCCATTGATGAGAATTTCTTTAATTGCACATTAAGCTGAAATCATGGAGCATTTTTGTCTTGAAAAATTAGTTTACATATTATTCACTAATTTTTAACAATCTGTGCAACAGTTTTTGGTTTTCTGCTCTCGGTTACGATATAAAAATAATTATCGTATAAGCAGCAGAAATTATGTATCATGGCCTTGATGAAAAACACTGCCGGTTTATCACTCATTTCTGTATTTCGTACAGCGGCCTTTGTATTAGGCCCAACTCTAAAAAGCGTTACATACAGTTTCCTTGGATTAGCCTACGTGCTTACTTATATACATAAATATTGTGCTGGGGAGTGTTTAATGTCCTTAATACTTTACGTATTAAATTTACACACATTCCAAAGAAACAATTTATTTTGACACCGACTTAAATAATTTCAATAATATATTTTTCGCATGCACTTCAATCGCCTGTTTTAAAACATGTTATTGACATAGACTGGGAAAATCCGCGTGTTCACTGACTTTTGATTAACCTCTATAAATACACGCTCATTCAGTAGGTGACTGATTCAGCAATATCACATGATTGGACCTGCATTTCGTAGCTTCTTTATTATTGGCTTACCGCCCTTTGTTTCTACAGTTTTTTTTTTTCAATGATTAATTTTGCTAAGCTTAAACGAGAGCAGATATCAAAATCTGTTTGGTATTTCTGTTCAAAATTGTTTTTGCCATAACAGCGAATTTTTTTCGAGGGTGAAGTTACATGGTTTTTACTAAAAGTGCTATTAAAAATAATTTTTTAAATTAAATAATTAGCTAAACCTATTGCAATTAATTTCTTGAAAAAAAAAATAATAAACCCACATGGAGGGAACAGTTTTCAACCAAACTGCCAAGCAGATCTTTGGTACGTGTTCTCGTTTAGGCTTGGAAAATTATGATCACGAAAAATAGTGGAAACAATAAGGGAGCAACGCCTTAAGTCTAGGACCAATTACGTAAGTGACAAGAACTTACAGTTGTTTGACTCCTAGCTTGTTCCCAAAAGGAAAAGCTAATTTTTTCAGGTCCTTATTTTATTGACCAATCATCATCAAGATGGGTGAAATGTAGACGCCATATTTCTCTTCACATCGTCGCAGCACAAGGTCGTAACGGAACAAGCGCAGTCGTGTTACGCAAATTCTTATAATTTCCTTACGTTACGGGGAAGTCATTCATCTTTTGCGGAGATGGTATCGCTCGAGACGTGCGATAAAAAAAGGCGGGGACTTGAGGCGGATTGTTAAGAGCCGTGGAGGCCTGAGACCTTGGTGGTGAGAGATGACGCGAGGAGAAACTCAACATGAGTGAAGTCACGCCAGGTGTGAGCGTATCCTACCATGTCGAGGTTACACGACCTAACACTTTATTAAGGCCACGATCTTTCATTTATTTCAAACAATTGCAAATAACTCAAATATTTTTTTAAACCAAATGCTTTGAAAAAATTTGAGACTGTGTACAGTCATACGATACACAATTTTGTCAAAACTTTTTTTTTTTTTTTAATAATATACCGTTTGCTAGCAAAAATTATTTTGCTACATTCTGGCTAATTTTGATAATAAAATATGTGCTATTTCAGAATCAAAAATTTAATAATCCGTGTGGTTCATTGCAACAGAAAAATTCAGATACGCGCGATGATGTACTAGTGTTAAAACTGCCAGAATAAATTTTTAATGTGTGTATTAATTTGCGTTTAAAAATATATATTTTTCGAAACCACTGCAAAACTAAAGAGCGAGGCTTTAAGGCTGTATCCAAATTCTCTTCAAGTATATCCATATCCTTACTTGTGACGTCACCAAGTGTATACGAGCATTGTACGAATTCTCAGTCTTGTACACGGACGCTCGATACTTGTACTGATATACTATTATGGACATACACCAATTGCAACATTATATCGTCCCAATAGGTTTTTTATTGTACGTGTAGAGTAGCCATCTGCGAGAAGTTCTTTTTCCAGGTGGTTATATTCAGAAGCTAGTGAATCTGTCGGAGCAAATCTTTTTGGCTCTGATAGTTGAAGTGAGGATTATTTCAGTTTTAGAGTTTGTCGAATGGTTGGAGTTAAAGTAGAGGTATTGGCCTGTGTGTGTAGGTTTTCTGTATACATTTGTGGGAATTCTGTTGTTTTTATTTGGTACTAAGGATGGAAGAAGGCATACATAGGTTTCGGTCTCGTACGTGAACTGAATCGATGGCCTGAGTGAACTGAGAAAATGAGCAAAATAATCCAGCTTGTCACTTCCGTGTTGTCAGATGAGAAAAGTATCGTCGACATAACGAAGCCAGACCTTAAGCGGAGAGTCATGTTTGCTCGATGCCTCTTTCTCGACGACATAATATTGCAATGGCGTATGCCCACAACACTGCAGTACATTATTCTGTCCCACTGCAAGAAACATTCAAAGACTCTATACTTGCCAAGTTCACGAAGTCGCTTACTTGTTGGGTGTTTCTGCATACTAGCTTCGGCCGACATATTGGTTTTAGCTGACTCTAATGTTTTGTGATATTATGTAGTAGACCATGGCCGTTTTTAGCAGAAGGCCGGAGTCTGAACGTGGCAACACTGCATCGGGGGCCTGCTGCTTGTCACTTCTTGGCCACTCTAGTCTCTGCAACGTGTATAGATGCAGCTTTAGTGGCGTGAACATGGCTACACTGACTATGGGCAGCAAGCCTCCGATGCAGCGTTGCCACATTCAAGACTCCGGCCTTCTACTAAAGACGGCAATGAGTAGACTTAGGCTACTACGGATAAAAATTTAGTGTGTGTTTTCGAAATGTCTTACATGTCTATGTGAATTAATATATCAATTTTACACTATCAGTATTTATCTTTGAGCCCCATAAAAGTGTTTTTTTTTTGTAAAACTTTCCATATCCTATCGTAGTCGTCTTTCGAATTTTTATTTTTGTTAGTTACCGATATTGTCTCCAAAGCTAGTATAAATTTTGTTTACTCGACACTCTTTAAGACGTAAGATGTCCGCTGCACACCTTACGTCTTAGAGACTGTCAAGTAAACAAGGAACTACGGGCCGATTGCACAGTCATATTGAGTAAAATCTAAGGCCTCTCTGAGTGAAATTAGAATTATTTTCATTACAGAGACGAAAAGTGAGTGAAATCTAAGGAATAACTGAGGAATTCTTAAGGTTTCTCAAACCGCAAATCAATAATAGCTGCCACATAGGAGGGAATAATATCCATATTTGGAATTTATTGGTGATATTTTAGAGGTGGAACATAGCCATGGTGTAAAGGAAAGACAGTACTGGTATCAGCATAATTTATATTCGTCGTACATTTTTAAATGAAAGCGATGACATTTCTTAAATGGCACTTTTGTTTTCAAACAAAATGGTTAGGATAACATTTTATAAACGAAATCAACAACGTATTTTTATAATTTTCAGTTTGCATTTTTTTTTTCAATCCTACAGTATGCGAAACACTGACTGTAAATTACGAAAGCGCCATCATGTGAGTTTTGGGCATTATAAATGGAAAATAATATACATTCCAGCTATATTCGCAAGTAAATGCACGAAGAGAAATTATTTTTCTCGCCAATATTGTGGTAAAACTTCACCTCAACTGAGATATCTCAATTTCCTGACTGTGCACAGAGAAAAAGGGTTGGTTGATTCAACCGTATATATGATTGTATGTGACCAAACAAGTATGTATTTGATTTAACAAAAGTTTTGTTGGCTAAACAACATATGAAACGCACCAAGTATTGGCTTTGTTGTCCTAACAAAATGTATATTTAATTGGACTACACCATCCTGTAAGGATAACTATACCTGCCAGGCAACCAAATATTTGGTTGGTCCAACTGTTACTCGCTTGTTTGGACACATACAAACAAATATACGGTTGAGTCGACCAAACATTTTTCTCTGTGTGCAATGCAAACAAAAATTCTCAGATTTTACTCATATTCTCCTTAGTTTCAACTTTACCACAAGATTTCCCTCACACGGCTATGCAATAACCCCTATGAAACTGTAGTTTTCACGAAAGTGTTTTTCCCCTAGCTTGTTTCAATTGCTTACGTGCACTTTAAAATAACATCGTAAAATTTTTAAGAAGTAAATAACCTAAATGCAGTATGGTACAGTTACTATACTTCCGCCTTGTAAATATGCAAACTTTTACACTTGTTACAATACAAGTCTGGTAACTTCAGTATACATTTGATTGTTTTATAAAAATATTTTGGAATGCTACCATGGATGTCTGGGAAACAATTCTACCATACATACATTCTTAGCGCTCCTACAGTACACGCACGTGTGGCAAATTTACAAAATATTTTTAGAGTGCGCACACGTGCAACTGTGCCCAGTGGTCGGGCCAAGCGCGAGGTTGACGGACTGACTGGGGACACCGGCTGGGTGCGGCTCGCGGGGACCATCGACGGGGCGGGCACTCTAGACGACAGCGGCGACCACAATGGAGCTGTATGTACCCTGGGGCGTACACCCAGGACATGGGACGTGCCTCTGCATCTCGTCCTTTGTCGCTGCCGCCCGCTTACCACGGTCTGTCTGCCTCCATCTCTGCTGCGCGCTGTTGTCGCGCTGCCCACGTGAGATCCCTACCGAGGACAACAATATGCATTTACATGTTGAATTATGAAGGTAAACTGACCACATATAGTGACATTCATTAAGGGAGGGGTGTTAGCCAATTTTTTTTTTTTTTTTTTTAACCATAACGTATACTCAATTTGTATTATAAAAATATTCGTTTCGACAAAGCATAAGATCAATTCTTGGTAAACTGCATGACATAAATAATAATGGAATATCTTATTAATTTTTGATGCGGAATCATTGCAAGAGAATTCTTGAATGTTAACCTATAATTCCCTTTCAATGATTCTGCATTATAAATTAATGAAGGATTCCGTTATTATTGATGTCAAGCAGTTAACCAATCCCATGCTTTGTCGAAGAGAAAATTTTGACAATACATTTTGAATAAATGATATGATTCAAAATCTGGAAACACAACAACATTGTCTATCACTCCCCTTAAACTGTAAGACAGATAATGAAATTACATTAATTTTGAAGACGAACGTGCAAATAACTTTTAATAATGAGTTTTGTTATGTAGTGTTTTTTAACCTTAAAAAAGTAACATTTTAGCAAGTTGAACTTTTATTATTATTTACTTATTTTCCATATACGGATTACAGCACTTACGTTTTTATAAAATGGAAGACATCACACTCACATAAGCGAAGCTTGTGTGTGAGTGCTACTAGACAAATTATTTTCTATGGCTGCGGTAATTTATGTAAGAAAACTTGTGATAATATTAAATTAATTTGAAAACAAAAATTTGAATGCTACATAAATTTTAAAAAAATTATTATTATTGATGAATACTACTACTATTAAAAAATTAAAGACAACTCATCTTCAGTTAATTAATTTAACCATCGATCAATGCACTCTAATAGTCTAATACAGAAGTAAACATTGGAACAAACATGGCGGCACCAATCCAGGAACAAAAATGGTCACACCCGACTGCAGCGCCACCTGGCAAACAAAGAAGAAAACAAAGTGCAACACCAGCGCAGCCTACCAGCCAACGATGGAAACATAACGTCAGAGACTACGAGCGGAGAAAAACAAGTGACAGTATTTAGCAATTGAGCTAGTTGAAACGTAAACACAAAAGTAAAAGTGTTTTCTGCCAGCTGCGGGGTATGTGGGGAAGGTGGTGTGTCTCAGTGACAGTGGCCACTCCACGTCATTGTTCGCGATGACCTTGACTAGTGGGTGGAGACCACTACAACACTGCAAGAGCCGCCGACCGCATCAAGGTCTCTGCTACAGTAGTTCCGTCTGCTGCACCACAGAATATCTAGGGATACAGAAGTGAAATAGCCGGTAGGACGCATGGCCACAGAATATTTAGGAATACAGAAGTGAAATAGCCGGTAGGACAGCAAACTCAGCCACACACGCCGGCAAAATGGCTTCCCTGGCCAGCAACATGGCGGAGACGCCTATCACCAATCAGCGTAAAGCGACTGCCCTGCTAACCGGCAGCCAGGCCAATAGGAAACGTGCTGTAACATGGAGCAGCCAAACATACACGGGACATCCTTGGCCAGCCAATAAACGGCGAAGTTCGCCCGTATCAAACGAGCCGCCACGTCATTTCACGTCTGTATTACTATTTAGTCTGTGGCATGGCCGTCTCAGTAGAAGGCCGGGGTCATGAATGTGGCAACGCAGCATCGGAGGCCTGCTGCCGGTCGCTCATTGGCTGCCCTATTCAGTGTAGACGTGTACACGCCACTAAAGCTGCATCTATACACGTTGCAGAGACTAGGGTGGCCAAGAAGTGACAAGCAGCAGGCCCCCGATGCAGTGTTGCCACATTCAAGACTCCGGCCTTCTACTAAAGACGGCCGTGTAGGACGGCACACTCAATCACATAAGCCAGTAAAATGGCTTCCCTGGCCAGCAACATGGCGGAAACTCCAACCGCCAATCAGCGTAAGGCGGCTGCCCTGCTATCTGGCAGACAGGCCAATAGGAAACCTGCAGTAACATACATGAGCCAAATATACACGGGGCTGGTATCAACAACCTCGGGCAGCCGATAAGTGGGCAAGTTCGCCCGTATCAAATCCACTGCCACGTCATTTCACGTCTGTATTACTGTTTAGTCTGTATGTCTGGAATCTTTAGACATACTGGAGAATCGCAGCAAATGTTGACTGTTTACTAGGCTCCAAAGTGCTGTGCATAAATAACACCTAATATTTTGTATCGATGGCTGTCGTTAGTGCCACGCCACGGACTTCTCGCGAAGATAATACTGCCCCAGTTTGTTTCAGTGCTTTACGTGCACATCTGCTTCATGGTCCGTGATTGGATATTTTAACTGCCACGTGTCTTGGGGTTCAATTCGCTAACAGACGTGTGGTGTTGCAGTAAAGTTATTCTGATTGGCTCAGTCAAGTGAGATATGGCTCTTCACATAGACACGCTACCAATAATCATGAAACATAGCTGCAGATGTGCTCGTAAGACACTGAAACAAACTGGGGCAAAATTCTTTTCGTCAAAAATGCATGGTCCTAACTGTCGTTTATTTCAAGTACTGTTTTACTTTTTCAAGGGGTGTCGCGGTTGACACAGTGGCTATACGGTATAAAAAACGTACTTTTACCAGAAAAGCCTAGTAAACCAATGTCAAAACATTTATCAGCCTTAGGCACTACAACAAGAATGTCGCAGGTCATTAAAGCGGTCTAAATTTTCCGAATACCAGTGGGGATTACAAGGATGCAGGGAAAAAATTAAGCTGGCACTAGATTTGAAACACGTATAAGATCTTTTCACGCTTTATCGGCATTATAATTAGGTTCCTGAAAAATTCGCGTTCTCTTTTGCACACTAGCTCAAATTCAAGCAACTGTAAAATCGTGTCACTTTTGAAAACACCCTTGACTTATTTGACATCTCCTGGAAGGAGCTGAGCTTTTAATACAGAGGCAACTAAATGCAGGCTCATTCATGTGGTATCACTGAGAAAGCCAGCGACCAATGAACAACTGCTGTCTACTTGAGTATAGGCCGTTCGGGTTACAGTGAACACTAAAAGTTTAACCTTTGAAAAATATCACTAGCCGTTACTGCATAGGACTCAAAGATTTTTTTTTGAGTTCTATACAACAATATATCGACAGAAGTAGACTCTACCTATAGTTAGAATGATAAATGATACTTGAATTCACGTGTTTCACTTATACAGCGCGAAATTCTGTTCAACTGTAAAGAACTACAATTTTAAATTTTTTAATTGTGGTAAGTTCCTAAAAGGTAGACTTTAAACATTTTACCTTTACTAAAGATATGCCCTAGTACATTCAATATAAAAAAACGTGTTAATCATGATGTAAATATCTCCTGACAACAAGTGGTCTTGTCATATAATTAGCATGTGCCCTTTCTTAAAATTGTTGGGATTAAGTGGCATAACCAATAAGTAGGGACTGGAAAATTTCGCGAATTCAATTACCTGTAGGCTAGAATCCAATATAGTATGCATATTCAAGTCTCGTATATTCGTTCATTGTCTGCTGTTGCACTGAGTAGTAGCTAGTGGACAAATAGTAGGGGCTTGAGTATGCATAGTGTAATGGATTCTGGCCTACAGGTTATTTAATTCACGAAATTGTCTAGTCTCTAACCATAAGGCATAATTAAGACTTAAATTAAAATTTTAAAAACCCCCGACTCATTGGATACTAAATTACAAATCGATCAGATAAATAGAATTGCTTACATTCATTTAAAAAGAAAATGATCTTCAAATGGCTGAGCAGATTTACTTGAATCATTGCTAAGGACCATCTCAATCACGTAAACTTTCAAACAAAAATAAAAGGCATCAAAATTGGTTCATTCGGTTAGGAGCAACGATGCCACAGCCAGACACACAGATTGACAGACAGATACGTCAAACTTATAACACCCCTATTTTTGCTTCGGGGTTAAAAACAGTGATTACTTTTGAACAGTTCAATCGAATTGGCCAATGAACAGAGGCTGGAGAATAATTACGATATTTAAGTGTAGCCTGCAGATCATCGTACTCTTTGGGAATGTCCAGTTCTCAGACAGGAACTAGCTATAGGAACTGGCCACGTCTTGCGTTCGCCACTGCGGCTGGCGCAGCATCCGTGATGGAGCGGAAAGGGCAAAGCTCTGGTCTTGTGGTTCTTGAGCAAGAGATAGTCAGGGCGTAGCGTTACTGCGAACGACGTGCCATAAGCCGCGTTGTAGCCGTGTCGTCTATCGTACTTCCCGGCCACTTTTACTTGAGACGCAGTTCGCGAGAAGCGCCCACGTGAATCCTCCAAGTATTCGTTGCAACAACTTGCCGCCTTGTTGCAAGTTATTAACACTTTGAGAACTGCGCACATGTTGAGACATGTGCAGACTAGCTTCCTAACTACTGTAGGATGGTTCGGCCGTCTTCCGTGTTAGCTGATAATGTCGCAATCTGCCGTAGAGAATTCTTTTGAACAGAGACTTTGGACTGTCGCGAAATGATTTTTGCATCCAACATGTTTCAGAGTCTGACGTGCTCTTCTGCGGTTCTGCTTCCAAGGTCAGTGATTGGGTGTGTCTAATGCTTAGTGTCTTAGAATTCTAATATCTAATCACTAGAGCCCGGTAATTTTCGCGAAAAGAATTTCGCAGCACTTTGTTTCAGTGCCTTACGTGCGCACCTGCATCTCTGCTTTGTGGTCAGTGATTGGATGCCGTAACACCCAGCGTGTGGAGGTTAAACCCGCAAATCACAGACGTGATGTGTCACAGTTATCCGTGTACTGATTGGCACAGTCAAATGAATAACGACTCTGCACTAAAACACTCTGCCAATAGCCATGAAGTTGAACTGCAGGTGTGCACGTAAGACACTGAAACAAAGTGGGGCAAAAATCTTTTCGCGAAAACTACCTGGCCCTACTAATCACAGACGTGTGGAGACGCAGTAACATTATTCTGATTGGCACAGTCAAATGAGAAACATCATACCTAGAGATGATGGTATATCGCGAAAATGTTTTGGGCCAACATACCCTTGAAAACACTGTTGTCTCTTGCAACGTATATGATTGGGTGAGGTACATCTGACACAACACAGCTATCTGCAGGCCAAAAACAGGCATAAAATATTACAATAGCGGGATTCTTATTGGCTCAGTCAAATAGGGCGACAGCTCCACGTACAAGCGAAAGTTAGTAATCTTCTGGTAAGCTGTAGGTACGTTGAAAGCCAGCAAACAGTATAGTTTTCCAGCGATAAACCATCATCTCTAACGATCATCTATAATCATCAGAGTCTCGGAAATTTCGCGGATTCAACTTAGGACAGGTTGGAATTATAAGTTTTGTATATATTGGAAATTTATGTTTATTAAACGTGACCTTAAGGACTCCGAACCAATGGCGGACATGCATGAAAACACTCATGGACTCCCGCGCTACTTCGTCAAATGTTCAAATACTCACTCACTGGGGCAGCAGCCAATATACTAGTATCTGAGGATATATTGTAGACAGGACTATGCAGACGAGCCAGTAGGTCGTTGAACTCGCGATATATCCGAGACTCTAATACTCATACCACAAAGACACGCTGCCAATAGCAATGCAGCAGGACACGTAAGACATCGAAGGAAGTTGATGCAGAAATATTTTCGCGATAATCATAGGTTCCTACTGGTTACTTACTTGTACAACAGCCAATGTACAAGCTACTGAAGCTAGAGTGTGCACAGGACTGTGGATTCTCGCCTGCAGGTTGTTTGACACGATATTTTTCTCTGCTCTTTCCCCGTACTCTCTGCCAGTGCCGTCATATTCCTGACTTGTGCTTCTCGACGTCGCCACACCAGTGGCGCGGTGTGGGTGTGGTGCAAGGTAAGCTGTATTTTGCGACGTCTGTACAAATCCGAGAGCGGCCTTAGACGTGGCATCACACTCGTACCTCGCTACGATAGCCAGCTCACGAATCTGTACCCACGTCATGCCACAGCTCCACACGTCTGATAGTTTTAACATCTGTGTTCTGAGTATTCTCTGCCGACTATAGGTAGAGACATGGTTTATTGCTAGAGCCAGTGATTTTTGGTGAAAAGAATTTAGAAACAACTTGTTTCAATTCCTTACGTGCACACCTACAACTCTGGTTCGTGGTTATTGGCAGAATATAATAGGGCAGAGGCGTGGCTCATTTGACTGCACCAACCAGAACAATGTTACCGCGACAATAGACGTTCGTGATTTGCGGGTAGGACTCCGAGACGCCGATAGTTACAAACTTCCAATCACTGACCATGAAGTAGAGAAACAAAACAGGTGTTCACATAAGGCATTGCAACAAATTGTTGCAGAATTCTTTTTACCAAAAATCACTGGCTCTATTTATTGCGGGATAACTTGACTGTTGGCTGGGTTTCAACACACGTTCAGCTTATTAGATTATTACTGCGGCTTTACCCTATTTGACTGAGCCAAAAAGAATCCCGCTATTGTAATATTTGTTGCCTATTATTGGTCGGCAGCCCAGCTACGTTGTATCAGACGCTATCGTCCAGTCATATATATTGCAAGAAACTGCAGTGTTTTCAAGGGTATGTTGGTAGGGGCGTCATTTCAAGTTTTACTTGGGGGAAGGGGGGGGGGCAATATATTTATTTTTCGTCGACAGTGACTTTGTTGCACCTGTTTTTACTAATTAAACATGCGTGATTAAGAAACTTTAATAATAAAACTTCAGTTTTATGTGCTTAAGTTACCATTTTTTAAATAACAAAACATAAAAAATAAATTTTATACACTTAAAATTCTAAATCCAGGGGGGGTTCCCCCCTGCCATCTAAATGACGCCCCTGTATGTTGGCACAAAATATTTTCGCGATGTACCGTCTTCTCTAACTATAGGCCATACAGAGGCAATTCTGCAGTTGTAAGTCGACTCGTGGCCCGGTGTCTCGCATCTTGCCCGTTATGATTGCAGTACGGTTTCCTCTCCCGTGTCTCCGAGTCTAAGTGCTTGTTCTCTGTGCATGATACGATGTACGACTGCCGTCTCGCGTGCCTCACGGTAATTATCGTCACGCAAGGAGTCACTAGATTGTCCCCGGATAACTCTGTCGTCACTAGAAATGCGGCGTGCTCGAGAGTATTCGAGGGAAGAAATTGTAGAAACAATGTACCGTAAAACGGGGGAGATTGTGCCAAGTGGGGTGAGATTGTGACAGCCTAATTACACATATAAAATAGTATATGCTTTTTATTTTTCTATTATTTTTGGTATAAATTAACAGTTTTTGATTTACTCTTTTGAACTATGTACACATACTTACACTTTATATATATATATATATATATATATATATATATATATATATATATATATATATATATATATATATATATATATATATATATATATATATATATATGTGTGTGTGTGTGTGTGTGTGTGTAGACGAAAACAAGTGAAATTATGTTGTCATAATCTCACCCCGTTTGGCATAATCTTACCCGATTTTATGCAGGGGTGGATTTAAGGGGGTACCCATGGGGCCCGGGCCCCCTTCCTTTTAAGGTCAGATTTATTTTCTTTTTTAATTTTTTCTAATTTAATTTTTATTAGCTCTGTATACTTTTAAGACATAATTTTATTAAAAATTTTCTTACTTATGTAATTAAATTTTGTGTGTGTAAACTCTTTAAAAAGCACCATTTTGCATATCTAAAATCAAGATTTTCCCGGGGGAGGATTCCCCGCTTTTGGCTTGGGATGTATGTATACACACTTTTTAAGGCATAGACCACCCTCCCGTCCCCGGTTCTCGCAATGCTGGATCCGCCACTTGTTTTATAGTATATATCCACTGATTTTTTGGCGAAAATAATTGTACACCAATTTATTTCAATATCTTACGCGTACATCTGCAGCTCTGCTTCGTGGTTATTGGCAGAGGCATAGCTGATTTGACTGTCCAAGTCTGAACACGGTTACTGCGACACCACACGTCTATGATTAGTGGGTAGATTCCCGAGACGCTGAGAGTTAAGAGAAGTGTGTACCAGTTTCAAATTTCCGCGTTTTGGCGCGTAGGGAGTGGGGACAATGAAGCTATAAGAGCCATAGTACCACGCTCGGCGAGAAGCATATCGCCTCTATTCGCAGCGCGCCAAACTGGCGTGCAAGGTTTCCGTTGTAGTCATATTACTATGGGACTTGAAGCGGTGACTCTAAAACTGTATGTTTAGATGATGTGAAGTAAAGGCCAACGCAAGCCACTCGCTTTGCGCTTGGCGAATTCAGGTGGTATTTTCAGAGTTACATAAGCCTAAAAAAAGCCGTTTTTAACCATTTTGGAGATGCCCCAAAGTCATGTTTGCTACAGACTTCCGGGAGTGTAAAATAATTTGTGCAAGACTCGGGTGGATTGGTTTTTGTACGCTGCCTGTATTCGCGATTCGTCCATACGAGGCGTGGCCTGCGTGATAGTAGCTCTAAACAACTCTTACTAGGTTTAATTATCACAACTTCCTGACACGATTGAAATCACTCGCAGGTGACACCGGCCCGCGACAGCACCTCTGCCCTCTTCCGGGGCTCGCGGTGGAGTGTCCCAAAAACTTCCAAAATTCCCGCAACTCGCTGCTCTACCACGCTAACACTTCGTTGACCAATCAGCCCAGCAGCTTTCAATCGCTAGGCCACGCCCCACTGTGAACGACCTCTCGGCTGCAGAGCACGCCACCGTTTATTATCATAATTTTCTTTCTTTTCTGAGTTAATTAACGTCATACTCTTGATTACATTTAATATTACATATGGAATTACCCTTACTCATTTCTAATTTCACATCTTATTACAACTTAATAATATATAGGGCACAGCCCTGATTGGCTGTTTGTTGGTAGGGGCGGTCCTGTGTTCCTTGCCACAAGCCCTCTCGGGGGAAGGGAGAGGACGTTGAGAAGGGGGGGGGGGGTCCGCTGTAGTGGCCCACAGATTTGCAAATATCATTATCTAGACCATTTACAAGATCAATATTATATTATTAAAAATACATATGTTTAAATTAGAGGTGCCAATGAGGCCCGTTACATGTTCCTAACATTATGATTTGGAAATATGTAATTTGATTTGTAACTCGCTAAACGGAAATGTGAAAAAGAAAAAAATTAGATTTGTGACGGTAAGGGCTTATTTGCACAGGGGTCCGGAAATCCTGCCGGAGGCCCTGGTTGTGTGGACCTTTACATGTGAAGGTTCCGAAAAGTAAGTCCAAGTCATAAATTGCATTTAAACTCAATTTTAAATTGATACTTCATACAATGAATTAGCCCTTATTTTTCAGGTATATTCGGTTTCAGTTTCGCTAATTTAACCATCTATTTTATTTATTTTGCGGTTCCAGACTCATGGGTCAGCAATAATTTAAACTATTATTGTTTTTACATCCAAGCGATCAGTTTGTGTGTAGATTTTTTAATTTTTAGTTTGTGTTTTTGTAGCTCTTTAAATCGTAATGTTTTTACGATTATTGTAAATATAAAATAATTTTTTTTTTCTGCGGTTGAAAAATTATAGCTGTATTTGACGTATACTTTTTTTTTTTTTAATTTTATACACTATTAACATAATTATGTTTAGTACACGTATTAATATTTTAACGCACAATTTTATGGCTAAAAATAAGTAAACAGAGTGCAATATGAATAAAGTTTACCAACGTACAATAATCACAGTATGAAATATTAATCTTCGTAAATTTGTGTATTTAGTTTATACAGGCTATATATGTGTATATGTATGTATATGTATATGTATATATATATATATATATATATATATATATATATATATATATATATATATATATATATATATATATATATATGCAGGACCATCGGATTTACACTTACCAAAATAGAAGTATATTGAATAAATAATATATAACCATAATAAATATTCAATTATATGTATTTTAAATGCTCACACCAATTCGGAAAAGAGCTCATAACTGAACATATTGTCATCAAACAGGGTAAACTGCCCACGTATTGTATACCTTAATATCGTGATGAACCTCGTTGCGGGCTTCACATAATTATGAAGAGACTGTACACACAGTTCACTAGCTTACCAACACAGAGCAGATACTGCAGTTTCAGCTATGACCAACGTACAAAAAATTAGATCACAATTAAAATGTTTAACATATTTCTGTCACTGAAGTTTGAAGCTTTAGTATCACCAGGGACGTCATTTAGGGCGGCAAAAGTAGGGAGAGGGGAAAATCCCTCCCCCATATAAATTTTTTGTGTATTTTGTTGTGTAAATAATACGAACGTAAGCACATAAAACTGAAGTTTTATTATTAATGTTTCTAATTTATACATGTTGCATTAATAACATAGATGCAACTAGATCATTGTCATGATCTTCGAAAGAACTGTGCAATGGCAGTGCATGGCTGGATTTAATTGCTTGGAAATACCATTGCGAAATAAATGACTGTC
The DNA here is from genome assembly GCA_003012365.1 of Medauroidea extradentata. Taxonomy (NCBI): domain Eukaryota; kingdom Metazoa; phylum Arthropoda; class Insecta; order Phasmatodea; family Phasmatidae; genus Medauroidea; species Medauroidea extradentata. The sequence continues at coordinate 25,631 of PNEQ01086083.1, read as the reverse complement.
AAAATTAAACTAAAAAATAAGACAAAAAAAACATAAATAAGCAAAGTGTGCTTTAGTCAACAGTATACATACACAAAAAAAAATTCCAAAAATGGAATCGGGTCAAATAAATAAGGAACATACAGATAATAAATGAAATAACAAAAATAAAAAAAACCTAAGTTAACATGCGACACAGCGATGAGATGAAAAAAAAAAAAAAGTAGATATCAGACACGAACATAAATACAACAAACGACACAACGATGAGACGAAACAAAATACAGTAGTTTTACAGTCTGTTCCCGTCATTAGGTAGACACAGGGTTGAGGTCATTGTCGCCAAAAAAATTGCCCTCCCCCAAGAAATACCTGAAATGACGCCCCTGAGTATCCCGCAGTAGGGTAGTTTTACCTCACAGCTAAGTACTATCCCGATGGTACTAGCTTTAAGCTTTAAATTAAAAAAAAAAATTAAATCGACCCATCCGGTTGGGAGTTACGAAGCCACGACAGACAAACAGACATAGGCGTCAAACTTAACGCCCCTAATTTTATGTTGGAGGTTAAAAATAGAAACTTCTCTTATCTGATGTTTGGGAAACCATTGTGCGATGTATTTGTTGTACGAGGAAAATATGTGGGGGTGGGGGAGGGGGTTTAGATATGCGTGACGTGGTTGGGGCACAGGCGTGACGAGGTCCTTGCATTTGATCACGAACTGTTCTTATCGCACTATTTTAATCGAAGAGTAACGGTGAACTGCGATAACGATAGATTATAATCGATTTCCAAACACATCGTTGCATTCAATCATGAACACGTGATAAAGTGTAATTGCACTTAGTTCTTTAACTTAACACTGTGCCAAAATATTATCTAGAACACTTTAACTATAGGAGCACCTGATATTCGCGAAAATATTTTTGCACCAGAGTGTTCCGTTACTTTACGCGTACATCTGCAGTTTCCGCTTGTGGTAGGTGTTTGGTTGTTTTGAACTCTCTCACACGCAGTAAACAAATGACAGAACATTTATCAGTCCAGCGACTCCAACGAGAATGTTGTAGGTCATTAAAATGATCTAAATTTTCCGAATGCCTGTGGAGACTAGTAGAATATATTTTTATGAGCAAAGTATTTGATGTGAAACAAAATAACTTTTAACTGCCTGTCTCATTTTGCACTTTTACAAAAAAATTTCCTGGAAATTTATTTCCAAAAAAAAAAATTGTGGCGCTCTAAACAATTATTTTTAAATGTACAAAAATTTGTTTGTAAATGTACATGCATAGTTTTACACTTACCAACGTTTCTTGTAAACGTTACAATACTTTTGTAAACTTGCAAAAACATTTTTTAATAGTTTTTAAAGATTTTTTTTGTAAAAGTACAAAATATTTTTTTACTGTACAGCGTCTAGGGTTCTACACAAATTACAGACATGTGGTGTATAGTAACCTAATTGTAATAGGCTCAGTCAAAATGACAAACTTCTTGTTGCAAAGACACGGGACAATTAGCAGAGGAGAGCTCGCGAAATACGTGCGAGTTCAAGGAATCTAGCTTGCGTAACAATATTTTCGCGAAATTTGAAAGTCTATACCAAAGAACTGTGCGATCTCCCTCATGGTGTCGAGTAAGAAGGATGAATTGACAGCCAAGATTTTGTCGCTAATATATTTTGGAACCATTTTGTTTCAGTGCCTTTCTTGCACATCTGTAGCTGTGCTTCATGGTTATTGGCAGCGTGTCTTTGTTCAGACACACCTCTCATTTGACTGCACCAATCAGTACAATATTAGTGTGACTCCGTACGTCTGTGATTCTCCAGTAGAATCTCAAGACAAGTGAATGTTAAAAACATCCACTCCCATGAAACAGAGCTGCAAATGTGCACATAAGGCATTTGACACAAATTCTTTTCGCTATTAAGTCGTTTATTTAATAATAGATTTTCATTTTCGTTCAGGTAGTGAATTAAAAAATGTATGTAAATAAAAATGAAACAGATATGTCCCTCCTCCCTTGCAAGGGCGTATAGCCAAGAAGGACTCAGAAATTATTATTGTTTGGAGAACTCAATACCTAGCTTGTAGTTAGGAACGAACATGTTCTCATCGACTGTGATTAGCCAATATCACTTACGCTTTGCGTAGTCATTCTGTGCAAACGTGTTTTGAGACTCTGGTCCAAACTGTTATTTTTTTGTACGACAAAAGAATATAGCGTGGTTTTCCGGCCGCAAACTCCCTATACGAGATCTCTAAAGTAAGTGTTTAGAACTTTTGAAACCGTGCGTTTAAGTTGGAGTTACAATGGAAATGACAGTTGTGGGATAGTTCGCCCTCCTCGACCCGGCACTATTCCTTTCAGTTCACGAGACCGTGTGTTAACTATAATGACAGTTCGTGTCGCTGCTTTGTTCTCTCGCTGTAGACTTGAGTAGACTCTCATAGACTCTACAACACACATTCACGTCTCGAAACATTCCCCCTCTTTCCTTATCGTTTACATTTCCTTCTAGGCTCGGAACTGTCAATTCTCCTCTTGCAGTCGCATCATTGTGACATGTGTAAGTACACTGTGAAAAATTATTTGTAAACTTACCACACTGATCTATAATTATTTGCGGCTTTCAGGCGCAATTAATAGGGCCACGATTTTGTCGCGAAAAGATATTTGCCCCACTTTGTTTCAGTGACTCACGTGCACATCGGCAGTTCTGTTTCAAGGTTATTGGCAGCGTGTCTTTGTTCAGACACGTTTCTCATTTGACTGAACCAATCAGAATAAGATTATTGTGAGTCTGTACGTCTATAATTTGCCGAGGCAAGTGAGAGTAAAATCATCCAACCACAGACGATGTAACAGAGCTGCAGGTATGCACATGACGCATCGAAACCAAATGTTGCAAAAATTTTTTCGCCATAAAATCGCGGCTCTAGCAATTAAGGCATATTTGCCTTGTCTTCAATTGGACCATTATATATGTTTACTCTTTTGTAAACATAATCATACTACATTAAAAACGTAAACTATTAAAATACGTATACACTTAAAACTAATGAGAACAATACAACACAATGCTATCCCTACATACACTATGTCTGAAATAATGAGAGTAATAACTAAACAGGTTAACTGACAAGTATGAAAGGATTAAATATTGTAAGAAAGTTTAGCGGCGGATGAGAAGGAGGCGGAGGACGAGTTCACATTCACACACTCACACAAACATACATTATATTGGTAGAGCCCAGGAAAATTCGCGGTTCACTGACCAGTGTCAAGAACGTATGTATTCTCAAGCAGACAGCAGCTGCTCATTAGCTGCTCGCTTCCACGGTCAAATGGGCGTGTGATTAGTTACCTTTTTGCTATTGGCTCAGCGACTTACAGAAGATGTCAAATAAGTCAAGGGCCGATTACGAAAGTGGCACGAACGTGCAGTTGCTGGAATTCTAGATTGTGTCGGAAAGAAAACGCGAATTTTTTAGTGCTCTATATATTACACAAATAATTTAATGTATTATACATATATATAGGAGTGTTAAGAAAGTAGTTATAGTAAAATTGTTTGTCGTGCATAAATTGTCGTGTGCAAATACATTTTAAGAGGTGGTCAAATGTACACTGCTGTTAACAGACTTGTCTTGCAACAATTATAGCTGACGATATGTTTACAAGCTGAAGTACGGTGAGTATCTTGCACTTTATGTGTGCGAAAATCGTTCCATTCAGATTAGGACTATTTTTTACAGTGTACAGGCTGTTCAAGGTAAAGTCAGCACTTTTGAAGACCGCCTTATTAAGTACCATTAATAATAAAAATATATTTATTGCGGGGGAGTATATAAGTAGTGATTATTATCGCCAATACCATGTTTTATAGCAACGTGATTTACAAATCGGACGAAAGGGGAAAAAAATTAAATGTAGGAATATTTTCATTTTACAGTGCATAGCCTATATTTATTCGTTACTTCAGAAACTCTTTACCTAGAGACATGAAAAATTCGCGTTTTATTTTGGCTCCAAGCTATATTCCAGCAACTGTAAGTTCGTTCCACTTTCGCAATTGGGCCGTAACTTATTTGACACATCCTGGAAGTATCTTAGACAATAGTACAGAAGCAGCTAAATGCAGGCCCATATCACTGCGTCATCGAGCAGCCAGTGAGCAGATAATGTCTGCTTGAATACATATATGTTCTTGGAGGCTAGCTTACACGTCAGTCAACTCGCGAATTTTTCCCGTCTTTACCTATAGCTGAGGACACACGATTTTCGCGAAAAGGATTTTGCACCGACATGTAGTAAGGCACCTTATGTGCACATTTACACTTCTGCTTTATGGTTATTGGCAGAATGTCTGTGTTCAGAGACGTCTCTCGTTAATATAATGGGTCAATCAGAACATGTTTTTGCAACTCCATAGATCAGTAATTTGCAGTTAGCAGCTCAAATAATCTGAGCGTTTAAACATCCAATCATTGACCATGAAGCAGAGCTGCAGATGTAGCCATAATGTTCTGAAACAATTTATTGTGTATATTTGATGATCATAACGAAAACCAATTACAGTTAAATGTTCAAAATATCCCGATGCAAAATATGTTTTTTTTTTTTAAAGAAAGCCCCGTTGATTAGTACCTCGAAATAAATTTCATATTATATAATTTTAAAGGAATCATTAAGAGCTTTGACTGAAATGAAACTAAGATTAGATTAATATAGTTATATTTAGTAAAAACAATTACATATTTTGCTGTTATGGGGTGTATTATCATTAGGGCCGGGTAATTTCCACGAAATACATTTTCGCACCAGCTTATTTCAATGTCATTTGCGCACATCTGCACATCTGCTTCATGACCAGTGATGGCATGTTTTAAAAACACTCAGTGTCTTGAGGTCCTATCACTAAATCACAGACGTTTGTGCTGCAGTAACATTATTCTCTTTGGCACAGTCAAATGGGACACACAAAGACACGCTGCCAATAACCATGAAGCATAGATATTGCAGAACATTTGGCGCAAACATATTTTCGCGGAAGTCAAGTGCCCCTAGTGACAGATGAAGGAACAGGGGGTCGACAAGTTTTGATGCACAAGACTGTGGCATCAGCTAACCCGTAAACATTGCCCTAGGCTCCTGCCGCGCCCCGTGCAGGGTAAATAGTTTGGGAATAGCTACCGCGGTTGAGCGGTGCGCGTGACCCACTTGAGGCGATCTCGCGTTGCCGCGCGAATTACCCGGCGAGCTGTTCGTCCCGTGCAGTGGCCTTGGCGTTCGTACAGCGCGATCAACTTGTAACTGCCCGGATGGTGGGAGGGGGAGGGGGGGGCAAATTCTGGACCCGAGGTGCATGTGCAGGCAGTTAAAATAGCTATTTGGACATTACCTTTCCTTGCACGATCTACTTGGTCACTGCCCGGAGGGGGGAGGGGAGGGGCAAATTCTGGACCCGTCGTCTGTGGCCACGGCCTTAGATCTGGCAACCCTGCACACAAGGGTCAGTTTACCACTACTTTTAGCTCTCCAAAGGCAATTTATGTACCTGAATCGTTATTCTGCTCTACATACCGGCGAGTCAGGGGAAGCCACTGCCGTTGGCGTGGCAAAATAAGTGTTAAATTGACCCTTCCTGGCAGGGTTGCCAGATCTGAGGCCTCGGCCTACTACTAAAGAGGGCTATGATATAACACGTCCGTCAAACACCTCATCGCCTCTAGGTGCGAAGTAAGCCTACTAAACTAGCGTACAGTATTTTCGTTATTTTTTCAACGGGACTTTAATTTAAGGCCATGGTCTCTTGTTTCTACTTTTTTTTTATGCGATATTAATTTTTTACGCCTGAACGAGAGCCGATATTAAAAATCTGTTCGGCAGTTTGGTTTATAGTCGTCTTTTCCACGTTTGCTTATTTGTTCAAGGCAGTAAATACTATGGTTTTAGCTCATTGTGTATTTATCGAAATTCTAGTTAGTTGAATTTTTAGTTGAAACCGTCGAATAATTTGTTTTGAAATAAATTAGCTATCATGGAAAAAACCGTTTTAAACAAAATTGCCAAACAGATTTTTGATATCTGCTCTTGTTTAAGCCCTCAAAAATAATAATAGCAAAAATAGTAGAAACTAGAGTGCATGGTGCGGTCTACCGCAATTTTCATCATCATTATTTTATTTTTTATTTGTACCAGATATTTTTTTTCTTATTTTAGACACAAAATGTGACTAAATTTGGCTCTTATGAAGTTTTTTTTTATCTCTCACAGTTTTCGCGTAATAGCTTGTTAAAGTCATATTTGGCATGTTTCCGTTTTAAGGACTAGGGCCTACGCTAAAACCAACTGATATACCAAACTCAAAAAAATGACAGTGGATAAAGACATTGCAGGCTACAATTACATGCTCATAAAATTAAAGAATAAAATTTATTTGTATTAAAACAAAATGAATTTTTAAAATTTTTATTTTTAGTTTCAGCATTTTTTTAAGTTCGAATATTTTGTATTCTTAAATTATATGAGCATGTCATTTTAGTCTGCAATGTCTTTATCCACTGTGATTTTTTTGAGTTTGGTATATCAGTTGGTTTTAGTGCAGTCGTTAAAACGGAAACATGCAAAATATGACTTTAACGAGCCATTATGTGAAAACTATGAGAGATAAAAAAACTTCATAAGAACCAAATTTAGTCACATTTTGTGTCTAAAATAAGAAAAAAATATCTGGTACAAATAAAACATTTAAAAAATGGTGGTGAAAATTGTGGTAGCCGCGCCCTTAAGCGCTGACCGTTATTTTATTTGTGAAGAGTATGTGTTAAAAAGTCCAACGCAGCTTTCTGACATCATTAACTTATGATCACGATTGGTATTTTTCTTCCCAGATTCAGCGACTTGAGAAACTAATTTTTATACTTTTTAATACCTCGGTGATCGTGTTTTTAATGAGTGGACGGTATTTTGAAATGCCATGGACATAGTTTGAAGTGTGTCTTCTTTTCGTAGATAAACGCATTGGACACACGGTTAATAATTACACACGGGAAAAATTGCTTTTCGTACCACGCTTCAGCGTAGTTATTGCGCCAGGTCTAACTTAATTCTTCAAGTACTTGTCAAACCCGCCGGCGCCACGAGAGAAATGTAGTTCACTGTCGTTTCGTGGCCAACGGTCGTTCCTCAGTTAGCATTTGTGCTTTATTGCTGAATTTATAAACCACGTCTTCGTGGTACTGTATGCCGCGCGTGGGCAGGGACTCGTGTCTTCTTAATTCAAACTTACTGGGGAAATGGTAAGGTTGAAGACCCATGCAGAGGCGTGCTAACAACATTTCTGAGAGGTTTGAAAGTACTGTACGACTTAATGTGGAATGTTTTTGGTTGTCTATCCGTATCCATTGCTGTTTAGAGTAGCAGTTTGTTTTGAAACTGAACACGCGTTCCAAGCCCCTTACATTTTTTTTTTAATTTGGACGGATTTAGATGCTATATACGTAATACTTATACATAGGATAAAAATCTAAATATTAATTTTCTAACTATCTAGTAAAAGTTAGTTTACACGTTGTCTTTTGTTTCGTTTAGTAAAAAAAAAAAAAAAAAAAAAAAAAAACATAACTATCTCCAAAATCTCGAGTGAAAAAAATTTCACTTGCACAACCTTAAGGCTCGGTTTTGGCTGCCATATTAGATAATTTTATTTTTCGGTTTTTTTTTTTTTAAATTATGACAAAAAATGTGAATGCTGCTATTATAGCGGGAATTCTATTTACCTAGCGTTGCAGTACAAACACGGTAGTTGAACTTATTTTGTATAGGTTGCTATCAGACAGACAGATTAGAAATAAAAAACTACGATAGTTGCCTAAATGAGTTCAACTGCCATGTTTGCACTGTAGCGCAAGGTAAAACAATTTACTTGCGATACAATCGCAAATTCCACATTTTTATTCTCAGGATTTCGTAAAAACGAAAAATAGCATAATGCAATGCGGTTACTGTAACCTGTGAATAACGATGTAGACTGCAAGGTGTTCTAAATAAAAACAAAAATTAAAATACTTTTTACATTGAAAAATCTTTCTAAAATTTAAAAGTAAAATTAAAATTTTTTAAAATACAAAAATAAGAAAATATTTTCTGTTTTGTATAAGAGCCCTTGTAGCTCCAAACATCGTTATTCACTGTAAATGTTTTCAATTTGGTATGACAGTTGCTTTAATTGCCTTACATAAAACTGTAAAATGCAAATTTGGACGTTTACGGGTCATTACACAAAAACTATGAGATATAAAAAAATTTCATAAGAACAGAATTTATTCGGAAAATTATGTCTAAAATAAGAAATGAATGTCTGGTACAAATATAAAAATAAAAATATGACGTTGAAAATTGTTGTACGTCGCGCCCTTAAGGGTGCCGCCTCGGTGGACGCATTTTGCGTGTCCAAGGCCTGGAAGTGTGGAAGCGATAAGGACGACACAGCGCGCGCCTCTAGGCGCAAGTCACTGAACTGTCGCCGACAACTCGTCTCTATCAGACGTTCAGTAGTGACTATAATTTTATGTCGTAATATTTAGGTCAAAGGTACAGAGCTTCGGCAGATAGACGTTCGTCAGAAAACTGTCGAACGTGCATTGGTGATGTCTGTGAGGAAGGAGTACCATTCAAGGAACATTACACGTGTGTATGGACATTTCAGGTTCTTCAGTAAATTTCCGAAAATATTTCTCGCGGCTGAAAAATGCGATAAGGCATGTTTTTTTGCAGAATCTTTAAAAAGTTATAAGCGCGTACATTACCCCTTCACGTTTAATACGTCGTAAAATTATGCTGTGTCGTCCTTACCTCCTCCGCTCTTCTGGACTTCGAACACGCAAAATACTTTCATCCAGACGGCAATCTTAGGTTCTGATCCATCATTCCTACTTCTTTAACTGTAATAAGTTTTTTATTCCTAAACGAGAGCATATACTTAAAAACTGTTGTACAGTTTTGTTTGAAATAGTTTTTACTATATAGTGAGTGTAATTTTTTCCAAACGAAATTTATACAGGTTTGGCTAATTAGTGTGTTAAAGGGAATTTTCTTAGTTACATAATTAGTTGAACCCGTTGTGTATTTTATCATGAAAAAATTAGTTAACGTAGTTATACACTGTTTAAAAAAATTATGTAAAAGTTTCTTGATATCAGCTTTCGTTTGGCATTCAAAATATAATTATCATAGAAGCAGTAAAAATGATGGATCATGGTATGGCCTTAAAATAGCAAATTGAAATATTTTCTGCAAGTTATTATCTTCTATCGTTATCGTCAGGGAAGCCAGTATGGACAGCTGATCTTGTGATCTGGTTTCGCGCCAAAATACGTGGTCACGACTCTGTGGTCGTATTCCAGCGTCGTGTGGCGTGGGCGGGAACCTAGAACCCAGCACTTGACCTTGACCGTGGTCTCCGTGTGTCTGGGTGCGCATATGCTGTACTTTTGCTCAAGTTAGAATTAAAAATATTACATTAGCAATAACAGTTTTAATAGTTTTATGTGACAAATACATGTCTCACTAATAATTTAGCAAGAAACAACAGAATTTTTCTTCCAGTATACTTTCTAGATCAGATATTCTACATCTCACAGCCAGAATGCCCAGTCAGCAAACTCTCCTTATGGATAAGGCCTTTGTTTTTCACGAAAAGAATTTTGCCCCAGTTTGTTTTAGTGCCTTACGAGGACGTCTCCAAATCTGCTTTATGGTTATTGGCAGCGTGTCTATGTGAAGAGCCGTATATCATTTGACTGAGCCAATTACAATAACGTTCCTGCAACACCACACGTCTGTGATTTGCCGGTAGAATACCAAGGCTCGTGCTAGTTAAAATATCCAATCACTGACCACGAAGCAGAACTGCAGATGTGCACGTAAGGCACCCAAACAAAGTGGGGCAAAATTCTTTTCGCGAAAAACAGGGGTTCCAACTTATGTGTTATTGCAGTTTTAGTCATAATTTTGCAAGTTAGACCATTTGTCAAACTCTTCTAACTTTTTGCCGATCATTGGCATATACGTTCCAGGCCTCCGAATGCTCTCTTCATCCATAACATTTTCCATACCTGTATTCCCACCTGGATGAAGACAATGCGACGGGAAAATAGCCGGTAGCTGCTTGAAAAAATCCGCATGTGTTGCTGGAATGGTTAATTAAGACCTATTTATACTTGCGCGCCGCCGCGTGTGTGTTTACTGCCAGCCGTTTATGACGAAGCAAGCCGTATCTCGCGAGGATGATTTATGTCGTGATTCCCATCAGCGAGGAAAGATTGCTAGGACGCTTTTACGAGCAGTTGGTGTAACGTGGTTAGGAATCGCAACTAGGCGGTTCGTGGAATACCGTCGTCCGTAGACCCTCTCGTCTGCCGTGACCCCTAGAGGGCAGGGACATGGTCAGACATCGCCTCTGGCATTCGCCCACTAGTCTTCCCCTGTACATCGAGTAACGCGTGCCACAGGCTGACCTTCCACCTTAAGGGTACCGCCTACCTGCGCGTGAGAGGCTCAAACGCGACGGAGCAGTAAGGTCGACCTTGAAGCGCGCATCAAATGCCGCGTCGCCTCAACGAGCCAAGCGCTGAACTAGCGTGCAAGCTTCCCGCCGAACCGTTTTTACTACGGGATATTAAATGGTGACCATTTAATTTTACTGGTGGGAAGTCTGTAACTATGTTCAGTGCAGGTCGCAATCTGGTTTTCACATACATCTGGTCAGTACATTTTGAAGTACGGAAGTCTGAAAAGACAGTTTTTAACCATGTTGGAGGGCTTAGATACAGTGTTGTTAATGAGCTTGGCGTCTTAACAATGATGTTCCGACCTTGTCTGAAGTGTGTTTTCTATTCATACGTTGGCACAATGGGCGCACGTGCAATATTTTCGTAGAAAAAAATCTGTTTACGAACATACGTTTTTTACGTTCGAGGCACGGAAATGGGGTAAGCGATAAGTCGAATATGTCACGCCCATCAAACGCCTCGTCGTCTCTATACGCGAAGGACTAAACTATCGTGTTTTGGTAGAAACTGGTTTCCAAGAGGGCTTCAAGCGATGACCCTGTTATTTTATTTGTGGGAAGCATGTGGTAAGGTCCAATGCAGGTTTCTATGGCTTGGTTTTCCGATTACGGTTAATATTTTCTCAGCTACAGCAACGTGAAACAGTCATTTTTAGCACTTTTGAGGAGCTTGGATATCATGTTTTTAATTAAAGGACGACATTAAAAATATCATAGGGAGACAGCTTCAAGTGTGTCTTCTTATCATAGATAAACCTATTGGAAACATTTGTAACAGTTATACAAGAAAATATACTTCCCGTGTCACGCTGCAGCACGGCTCACACGCCAGGTCCACTAACTCTTCAGGCGGCCGCCAACCTCACGGTTCAAATGCACTGCAGTGTGTTCGTAATCAGGTTTTTTCTACGAAACAGTTTCACGTGTGCCCTTTGTGCCAACGCACGAAAAGAAAACATACTTCAGACAAGGTCGGAACCTCATTGTTAAGACGCCACGATCATTAACAACACTGATTCTAAGCCCTCCAACATGGATAAAAACGGCCTTTTGAGACTTCCGTACTTCAAAATGTACTAACCGGATGAATATGAAACTCAGATTGCGACCTGCACTAAACATAGTTACAGACTTTCCACCAATAAAATTATATGGTCACCGCTTAATGTCCAATAGTAAAAACGGTTCGGCGGAAACTTTGCACGCTAGTTCAGCGCTAGGCTCGTTGAGGCGATGCGGCATTTGATGCGTGCTTCAAGGTCGCCCTTATATCTCCGTCTTTTCTGAGCTCTAACGCGCAGGTAGGCGGCATCCTTGGAGCGACCGCCTGGCAAAGGGCGTGTTTGTGCGTGTGAGGCGAAAATCGACGAGACGCTACGGGCCACGTCGGCCGGCACACGTATTGTGATATCGCCTCTACAGTGCGGCTAAAATCTTAAATGCGCGCGCCGTGTTCCTGCCGTAACGTTTTTACTGTGGGACTTTAAGGCGGCCGCCTGCCTGTTTTATAAACAACGTTGCAGTGTGCTAGCAGAACTCTTTTATTTTTTTTCTAAGAAACTTCGAAAGGTGTTTTTAGTGTATGCATTTACGAAAAGAACAAACACTTCCTCAGTTAAAATGTTTGACATATTTCTGATACTGAAGTTTGAAGTATTGAGAAAATTATTATTATTATTATTATTATTATTATTATTATTATTATTATTATTATTATTATTATTATTATTATTATTATTAGGGCTCTTAATATTTTCTAGTGAAAATTTAACCAACAGATTTTTAGTTTTTCGCCCCCTAAGTGTCACAAAAATGAGTTGGTTCAAAATTCTTTTCGCGAATATTATGTGTCCCTAGCGATGTTTTACAATTGTTATATATGCGTAACATAAAACAATAAGTTGCTTTAATGCCTAACTTCAAATACTTTCTATTTTAACTAAAACTATTTGACATATATATATATATTTTTTTTTTTTTCCACTTGGTCATAGCTCCCTTACTATTTTCACTTCAGAAAAGTATGGTACATATACTTCCGTCGTGTATTCCCGTAAGGAATAAAATACCTGTCGGAGTTTGTCTGCCAGCACTCATTGAGTATAAGTTGAGATAAAAACCCTTGTATTTATGATTTTTGATAAACGAAATAATTTTTTTTTATTCTACTAAAGGATATTATAAATACCAAGAAGCAGGCAGCTGATTTGTGTGACAGTAATATATTAGATTCACAACTTTTTCTCATGACTTGCATTCTTAACACTAAGCATTCTTAACACTTACTGTTTGTAAGCTACGGAAAATTGTTTTTATAGTGTTTATACCCGGAAAAGTCATCACGAGGAATGCTCTGCTTCGTCTGTATCTGGTACTACGATACAGAAGCTTCTTTAGTTCCCTTTTTGTTGACAGAAGAAGGCCATATGTGTTCCAGTGTCTTTTCTTCCCACATACTTCACATAATTTAGTCCGTATTCTAATTAGTTAGTTCCGTGTACAGACGAGCCAATTAGGCTACCAAGACTGGATCTTAAAATAGGATATAAGCTGAGCACTCGAAATTGATAAAGAAATGTATTTCAAACTGATGTCGGTAGTAGATAAGTAAAATGTACGATTTTGTAGTTTTACGACTGGTTGTCAGGGAACAGGAACTGTTTCTCAGCATCGTTTAATCAGTTCCCTGTGTTTGGTGACTTACAAACACAACTTCGTAACCAGGCCTTCATCACGGCATTATAACTTCACAGACAGTTTTGTTGGTTACAAAACTGTTACGTTATTATTTTTTTTTTTAAACCAACCTCGATTATAGTTGGTTGAAGAGTGCAACCTGAGTTATTCAAAACTCTAAGAAAGAGAGCACTCTTACATATCTACTATGACACCGAATACACGTATCACGCATAAGCTCAGTAGACCGCGCGTCTTTACAAGGATTCTCCTCGCAAAGGTTCAACCGTGATTCTTATTACTGGATGTAGTGGCAGTCCATCAACCTGTAGAACCAGATATGATTGATGGATGGATGACATGAAATGAGGTCCTACAGATCGTGCAGCGACGAAATGCAAGCGAGGGTGAAGCGGGAGTGCCCTGAAAAAAAAAAAAAAATCACTGGCCAACGGCAACAACCTCATCGTTTCCCATATGTGAAGTATCCAGGACCAATCCTGTCGTGAATGGGACCCGGGTCGTCTGGGTGGTAGGCGAGTTGTCAGACAACTCAGTCGCCCTCGCCCAATTAGTCAGGGGAAGTTAGGGATTTTACTCAAATCCTGGAATAGTTATGGACATTCCCCAGTGATTCACTAATTTGAGAGGTAAATTCTAAGATTCTGTCTGCACTCACCGAGATTGTGGAAGAATTATTTTATAGATGCTGGTTACGTGTGCAGTCTCACACACTGTGCAAGTGTTTGTGTGTGCAAGGGTTTGTTTCAATTTTCAATGTTTATAATGAAATTCTTGTTTCCAACTTTTTCAACTTATAGAAAAAAAGTCACGGAAATGATAAATTTTGGTCAGGGAATGTCAGGGAAAAGTCAGAGAAATTTTGTTACAAATTTGTGAGGACACCCTGAATTGTCTTCACCAGCTCTGAAAGGGCTGTTGCTTTCTAACTGTACCCACGCCAATAAAGAGCCAGCAACTCCCGTCAACTTGTGAGGAAATACATGATTAAGTGTCTTGGGGAGAGTGACGAACAATGGCTCTCCGTTGTCTTCTGAATAATTAACAGCGGAACATTCTTACAGCTCGACATTCTCGGCTCATCGCTGTCCCGACGGGCAATATTACCTCCTTTCTTCCAAGCTGATGGATGATTAACGGCTACATCTGGATCACGAAAATGTAATTGGGGCAGTGAGAGTTAATTAACCAGCTTTTACTCTCGCGTCACGAGGAAGTTCATAGTCGGAACGACTTGATGTATAAGATGATCACGGACCAGTGATGTGCATGTCGTCACAAAAACATTGGCCGATCAACTTTACTTGGGATGTTTCATACTAGGACTGACACGTTTTCAGAATCGAAAACCACACTCTAAATCTGAATTAGTGAATATTCACTTATTCACGCCCGATGGATGGAGCAGTTTCGACAAACCGAATCAGTGAGAAACCACTTTGAAATTGGTGACTATTCACTGATTCCGATAAAGGGTGCCAACATTCCACAAGTTAATTAGTGAATGTCCACAGATTTTCTAGTAATTTTTCACTGATTCAATAAGTGAAAACTGTTCTTTGAAAACAACTGGAAAAACTGGTGAGTATTCACTGATTCACTTGTGTGGTGTTGGCACGCTTGAAGGAAATCAGTGAATATTCACAATTTATACAGTAACTACTTTCACTGATTCAAATTGTTGAAACTATTCCATCCATTAGCGTGAATCAGTGAATATTCATTAATTCAGATTTAGAGTGCACTTTCAGTAATATCAAGATTAAATTGTTTTGGTTGTGATATGAAATTAATAAAAGTTTGAAACACTATTACAGTGGCGGAAGATTACTTTTAAAATATTAGTGAAAGAACTAGTGAAACTTTAAGTTTTTCTGCTCGTTCGTCAGCACAAAATTATTCGTTCACAGTTGTCAGACGTCTGAAACATTACAGAAAATACTGATGTTTGTTTAAAACAGATCTTAACTGTATTACAATATACGTATGGTATTAGAATTTCATTTACAAAATAGTTCTCTTTTAGGATGTTCTGTAGGCGTTATATCTTTGCTCTACAGATCTTGTTTTATGAGTTATAAAGACTGTTTGAAATAAGTGAAATAAGTATATTAATCTCAGTAAACTAATTTTAATATATATATATATATGTGTGTGTGTGTGTGTGTGTGTGTATGTATAATTGTGCTTTAACCTAAAATTATATTTCCTATAAATAAATCATTATTTCGTAAAATCAATACAGACTTGTCTGAGTAGTCTGATTATTTTCTAGATATTCCGAATAATAATAATAATAATAATAATAATAATAATAATAATAATGGCGAAAGTTTAGATATAAGATAATATTAGTCCCAGAATCGTTTTATTACTATCGAAATACTATTATAACATCACAGCCAAGTTGAATGATTTACAAACACGTAATTATGTTCTCTAGAGCTTCTCAATGATGACATCAGTACAACCCGAAGGCACACTATCGAATGATTCTCATGTCGTCTAACTAATTGTAGAATTTAAACATTAATGTATTTGAATGTTTTTTTTTTTGCAACGGGACAGAATAATGTGGACATACGCCATTGCAATATTATTCCGTCCCAGAAATCTTAGTATTAGACTAAGGGGAAAAAAAACGAAAAATTACAAAAGCAGGCCTATTTTAGCTGGAGTCAACAAATCCATAAACCTGGCTGTCTTAATTATGGTGTCCTGAAATTTACAGATTATTTTGTTTTGTCTTTCGACCTTTATTTGTTGATGTTAATTTTATGTTTCATTATTTGTTGTTGACTAATTCTTTATGGGATCTTTCATGTTATATTATTTTAGTTTACATATTTGTCTTCAGTATGACAGTTCTGCTGACATATTGGATATTTTTATGCAATCTCTCTGCCCTGATATTATAAAAAATCAGTGTATAGTTATGTATGTAAACAATTTATTAGAACACCATTTTTGTAGACCGCTGCAGAGCGATTTTAAAATTTTGAGTTAAAGGTCATTCATACGCACTACCTGTACACAAGCTCGACGGTTTAGGACATAATGAAAGGGAACGACACGTTCACTGGGTATGTGTGACGCGGTAGGTAAAACCACTTTCCTGCCTCGTCCAAATAGGAAGGTAGTCTCAAAAATCTGACCGCCAATCTAAGTGGAAATTATAGGTGGGCATTACGCGTTGTTTGACTGCATAATGTAGGATTTCCTTAATGGTCAGTTCCAGCGGAATGTGATTCACGAACCCGTTTATCTCCTGTATTCCACCGTTAAATTAGAAGTTTCCTTTCGTAGATCATTTGGAATGTTGTTGGTTTGTTGATATATTCGTGTGTTCCTGTGTTCTAACTGAATCGATTGAGAGGTAGTCACCACCATGAATTTTTGTATTTTTGTCCTAACCTTTCTTCTGGATACATTTTTGGAACTTTCTAATTGCGGAATAGAAAACATTGGTAGAATTTTAGATACCATAAATCTTTATTTTACATTACTGTTGTTTAAGATCGAATTGCAGTTAAGAACGTATTAAATTTTTCTAACTACAATTCGATCTGTTACAACAGTGACGGACAATAAAGATTTATGGTGTCTAAAATGCTATCTATAAGTATTTTATTCCGCAGTTAGGTTAATGTTTCAAAAATTTACCCAGAAGTAAATTTATGACACAAAATATGATGGTAACTATCACCGCAGTATGTAATACAATATCTCCTCTCCGCGCATGCCCCTCAGATGGCGTGCAGTGCTTTACTAATATCATTTTCCTTATGGTACTTTAAGCGGTGACCACATTATTTTATTTGTGGACAGCATAGTTCAAAGTTTAACACTTGTTTCTATAGTTGTGTTCTTCGTGTCCGGTTGTTATTTTTCCAGATACGGCAGTCCGGAAACCCCATTTTTGTTCAATTTTGAGGGGCCCGGAAATGATGTTTCTGGTATACATACCGAAATTTTAAAACTATAGCGACATAGTTTGTAGTGTGTGTTCTTTTCGTAGATGTACAAATGTAATGGACGTTAAATAGTTTCGTAAAAAAGTAATTGTTGTAACTCGTTGCAACGCGTTTGAAGTGCAGGTAGGGAGACCCCTTAAGGTGTCCGCCTAGATGGACGTGTTTTGCCAGTTCGAGGTCTAGAAGTGCGGAAGCGATAAGGGCGACCAGCACGGTAATCATGCCTCACGATAGCCTCTAGGTGCAAGTCACTAAATTGTGGGCAGTCTTCTCGCCGACAACTATCCTCTATGAGACATTCAGTAGTGATTCTATGCTTTCAAGATGTAATATTAATGATAAACGTTTATTAAACCCGTCAATACTTTTTTTTTTAGAATTTGATTAAAAATTTTTGTTCCTAGATTGGATCGCAGAAACAGCCATTTTGGCCATTTTTGACGGGAAGAAAGCAATCATTAAATGTTACTGGAGCGTTTGAAATGGACACAGACGCGTATGACCATCTTATAGGTGGTTCATACTAAAGTGAGTACTTTTGACACGATCATCTTGTCTATATTAAGAAATAAAAAACATTATCTATTGTGACCTTAGAACTTAACATTTGAATACGGTACAGTCTATACACTTTATTACTTAGGTTGCTATGATTATATAAACGTATGACAGGAGAAAATAAATTATCTGAAAGTAAAAAAAAAAAAAAAAAAAAGAAACACAAGATGCTGTGTTACATGTTTTGTTGAAGTTATCCATTTTCTTTTAATAACTTACGGGTGCAGTAAATTATCGGCAATGTATCTTACTAGAAACATAACATTTTACGATTAGGTGCGTGATAGAGGATTTGATTGGTACTAGGAATGAATAAGTATAAATGACACTTTGAGAGATAAATGTTACGTTAAATTTTGAATTAATGTAATTATTTCATAATTACGCTGTAATACTAAGAATTCAATGTGCGTATTGAAAGGTAATGTTACTAGCTAAGTCTGTATTAAAATATTTTCAAATAAATCTTGCTGAACTCGGAGCCAGGAAGGAATTAAAAAAAAAAAAAAAAATGCAGCATGATTAATGACACAGGCTCTTAAGGATTACAAGAGCTAAGTTGATGGTGAACCACGTATAGGCATCACTCACGAAAGCTGAACTGTTTTCTAATAAACGTCTAATTAGAGGCATTTCCACTGTATCACGTTTGGAGTTTTGACTAGTGTAAGGTTTAACATACGACTTCGGCAACAATACGTTCATCAGCAGACTGCTCGTAGTCGCTTCTAAGGAGGAGGAGATAAAAATGATCTCATGACAGAAACTCGAAGGGACGACTCAGCCAGCGAGACGAATTTCCGACGAGGTCGCTACTCGCAGCTTTGTGTTCTATGCAGGCGGCTTTACGCAAGCGAGATAGGCTCCCTCTTCCTCCCTCTTCACTGTACTACAGCCTACATTTTCCCTGTTGCCGGCCGCGACAACAGACTCCCACTGGCCGCGCGAGGGGACTCGAACCAAGGACGTGGTGCCGGTGAAAGCGGCTGCCGGTGGGCGGTGTGGTGCGACCAGGGTAGCTCTGGCCAGGCAGAGTGTATGTCTTACCCGCTCCTTATCCACACTATGTACAGGCGGTTCGGGATAAAGTGAGAACTAAAAAAATTCCTGCAGAAGTTATATTTTCAGCCAATTCGTATCTTTCCGCGCGTAACGGCTAATAATGGGAAATGTCTAACCTCTCTGGACACGTCACTAAATGTATGTTTGTGCGTGTGAGATTAATTGTGCAGTCGGTAGGAACCTATACAGTTTTATAATAAAAGTTTGTTAATCATATAAAACACAAATACGTCAAACTCAGTTGATTTTATTTCAGTTTTGTTGTATTTTAAAATAAAAATAGACGAAACTACATTCGGTAATTCGCTGCCAACCATACAGCGAGTAACGTACTTATGTGTAGTAACGGCTAGTGATTTTTTTTTCCGGCGGTTAAATATTAAGTGCTCACTTTATCCCGAACGACCTATACCACGTCTAACTGGTATCTGTGTCTGTACGAGGTGTGTTCCGAAAGTAAGTTTCGTTTTTTTTTTCCACGCGGAAACTTTATTGCCGAATGAAATACACCATCATTGTATCATGAACTACACACCATGTACTATTTTTCGATACATTCTCCACCGACATTGAGACATTTGTCATAGCGATGAGAGATAGGAACGCCCGGCCTACATCCTCAATCTTGCCCCATTAGACTGTCACGTGTTACTCTGCATTGAAAGCCGCACTCTTGTGATGTGACGTCACTTCCACAACTACGCTGAGGCGGAGCAGGCTGTGCGACAATCATTGCATCGCAGGGCACCGATTTATACAAGAGTAGTTTCTTCAAACTGACTGCACGTTATGACAAGTGTCTCAACGTCGCTGGCGACTATGTCGAAATATAGCGCAAGGTGTATAGTTCATAGTACCATAGTGTATTTTGTATGGCAATAAAATTCCGGTAAAAAAAAGAATAGACGAAACTTGCTTTCGGTACAATCCTCGTACGTATAGCTGGTTCGCGATTAAGTAAGCACTTTTGAAAACCATCGTTCAGGGTGGAGTGTTAGACAATTTTATCGTATTTTCAGTTTTTTAGACATAACATTTATTCGAATTGTATTATCAAAATTATCTCTTCGAGGAAGCATAGTATATATTCTTGGTAAACTGCTTGACATAAATAATAATGAAATCTGGAATTAATTTGTCATGCATCATCATTGCAAGAGAATTCTTGAAAGTTAACCTATAATAGTGGAGTGTCACCCTTACCGCTTTCGCATTTATAGGCCTCGAATGTGCTAAATGCATTCACCTTGGCAGCCAACTTAATGTGACCCCAGTCGAGAAAGTAATTAACGGGTGTAGGAGTTTGGAATCTAACGTATTCTCGAGAGGAGTCGCGAATTTTGTTCGTTAGTTCATCATACTGGAATCACGTCCGCAGCAGTTCTCCTAATCACGCAATATTTCTGAAGGGCTTACTTTTCCGTCGAATGTTCCTAGCTGGCCAAATTAAGTAAGTAGGCGTCGTCAATAAATAGAGCCACTACGTTTTGGTGAAAATAATTTTGCACCTTCTTTCTTCGGTTCCTCGTGTGTAAATCTGCAGACCTGCTTTACTGTCGTTGGCAGTAAGTCTTTGACAGAGGCTTCACTAAATAAACTGTGCCAAGCAGGATGTTACTATGACGCCACAAGCCTGTGATTTGCGGGTAGAAACTGAAGAGTTATAAACACCCAATCACTGACCTTGAAGCAGAACTGCAGTTGTGCACCTTAGGCAATGAAACAAGTTGCTGTGATATTATTTTTAAGTAGATGCTCTTTCCTATTGGTCGAGCGTACTTCTTGCATGTTCGTGTGCAGCTTTTGACTTTCGGAGGACTTCCCGCCATACACTCTAAATATTGGAATCGACAAATATTCACTGATTACCAGCTACTATCATAAATTAGTGCAAATCCCACGTGTAAGAGCCGTGGCCGGCGCAATGGCTAGAGCTCCAACAAAGGCGATTTGGATTCGATTCCCGGGGGGTTCGGCTCCCGGATTTTCGTATGTGGGAAACGTGCCGGACGATGCTGCTGGCCGGCAGATTTTCTCGGGGATCTCCCGTTTCCCCCGCCGATTCATTCCGACGCTGCTCCATACTCACCTCGTATCACCCCTCATCAGCGCTAAAGTCCTCGATGTTAAGCGTTGACCAAAATCTCTCACTCACTCACCCACTTGTAACCATTGACTAGAGACACGGACATTTCGCGAATTCATCTGAAGTAAAGTTAGATTTCAAACTCCTGTCTGCAAAGTACTTCGGCGATTGGGACACTTTTTACTGGACCCGTCCTTCAGGACAGTGAACCAATAACAACACTATGCACTCAACACTCTCTGACTTCCGCGTTAGTTTGTCTCTTGTAAAAACTGGCCACTCGCTGGAGCAACAGTTAGTAAACAAATTGTTGAAAACAGAGTGTAAAGGAGAGTGGAAGCCAACCTACAGGTTGTTGAACCCGCGAAAATTCCGGATCTTTACCAGTGACTAATAACTGATTCCGTTGTAGAGTGTATTTCTGGCTCATGTGGTTCGATTTCGCTTCTGCCTTGTTAGGTATTCTGTGATTCCACTATTGGCCTAACTCGCAAATCACACCAGAAAAAACAACTCATGGTTTAACTGCGATCGAGTGTGGAGTAGGTAATATTTGACTCTAGTTGTTTTTTTTTAAACTTCGGTCCTTAGCAGCGGAATTTATGGACTTTTCTTCCCGATCGGTTCGTTCGTTCGTTTTACGGATCGCCAGCTCCGAAGGAACGGCGGGCCGGAGAAACAAAGTCCACTTTTGGGCACGCGCTGATTTATGTAATCGCCCGGGGAGCGGGGTACTTTGGCGGGAACTGCTTTACGTTTGCGCCCGAGTAAAGTCGGGAGGAGAGCATACTCGTATGTTCGACCCGACAACGCGAGCCATAAATTTTTCACTGGTAGCCCATGTATGGCTTTCGCTCTCCGGCTCCTGAGGGGATTTTACTTTACAGATGGGCGGCGCAGCATTAACTGTAAGTGCGAATTATTAGTTATTTCTCCGAGTGAACAGGACGGGTAAAATTCATGGGTTCAGAGACCTGCAGGCTAAAATACGCAGCCATGTGTACACTCAATTCTCAACAGTATTTACATTGGCTGCTATCCCAATGGACGACTTGAAAAGAGGCGGAGCTTCAGTCAGGTGTGGGATACAATTCCTATCTCCATGGATACCGCAGTCGAACATAACCTTCATTTAGCTGTTTGGCTTCACATGTCCCGGATGAGATGTACGTTAAGAATATTGATTATTAGTTTGGAATTTACCGTTTTTTAAGGTATTAATTAATCTAATGTATTTGCGTATCTTAACCATGAAATTAAAACTACTATTTTTTACCTTTAGGTGCAAATCTATGAATGCGCAACGTTTTTGCTTTCTGCAATTACCAACTAACAAATCAGCATGTTTGTAAAGAAGCTTTGTTTCCCACAGTACATTTCCCCTGCGGTGTGACGTCAGGAGGCGTGTACTTCAAGTTGTCCATTAGTAGAGACAGAACTCTCAGTTGCCTGTGGAACAATTTGACTGGTAGAGACAGGTACATTCCTCAACCAGCAGCATATAAGAGATGAGGAACTAGTTGTCAGTAATGCACCTAGGTATCTGCAACACAACTGTAACCTACTCAAAGTGTACAGTCGGATCTCACACTGCTTGCCTTGGAATACGCCCACGCTTCGCCACTGCCTACAGGCTAGAATACATTGCCCTGTGTGTACTCAAAAGCCAACCATTAGTCCATTAGTAGGGCCACGGATTGTTCGCGAGAAGAGTTTTGCCTCGGTTTGTATCGGTGCCTTACGTCCACATCTGTAGTTGTTCTTCATAGTCGGTCTCTTACGTGTCTTGGGGTTTTGCCAGCAAATCACAGACGCGTGGTGTTGCTGTGACCTAACTGTAATTGGCACTGTCAAATAAGAGACATCACTTTACAAAGTCACCCTGCAGCCAGTAACCATGAAGCAGAACTGCAGATGTGCACGCAAGGCGCTGAAACAAACTGGAGCAAAATTATGTTCGCGAAAAGTTCATGGCCCTATTCGTTAGATGCAAATCTCTCGAACAACACACAGTGAATGGTTAGAAGGGGCTTGAGTAAACATGACAGTGGATTCTAGCTCGCAGGTCATTGAACTTGAGAAATATTCCTTTCCCTAGTAATTAGAAGAGACACGGGAATTTCTGGGTATGCTAGCTTTCAACCCCCTAGACATATGAGTCGCTTTCGCTATTGGGTGGCTATTTATAAAAATCGTTATTCCGTTCCGGTCTCTGAACCAATAATGAACCGGCATGAGAACGTTTACGCACTCTTGCCCTACCTTGTCCTATGTACAACTGTCCACTCACTGGAGCAGCAGACAGTGTGCAAGTAGCTGAGGACAAAGTGTACACAGGACTGTGCAGTCCATCCTGCTGGGCGTTCAACACGCGAAATATCCTGTGTCTGCAGCAATCAGTTTCACCTCAGCCCAAGTATCTCAGGATTCGTTAATTCTTTCGCTGCAGGCTTGTTATTATTCAGAACAACCGTTGTCCGATTTCAAGATAAATAAAGAGGCGTCAATTTCACGAATTCATCTGACAGCAGCTTAGACTTCTCAGATCTATACACAAACTGGCCACACTCGATTATTCATTGGTAGAGATGGTGGTTTATAGCGGGAAAACTTGACTGTTTGCTGGATTTCAACACACATTCAGCCTACCAGGCTTTAGCAGCTTATACGTAGAGGTACTAAATTTCGCAAATACATTCCAGTTCAGGTTGAACGCCAAAAATATATACTTCATATTCATGTGTGTGATTAGCTGGCGGCTGTCACGAAACGCATTTGACTACTGCAAGCCAGTAGTGAATAAGGAAATGATTCATATAGCTATCGCTTGTAATGTTATAAGCCAATGAATAATCGACTGTATCCAGAGCGCGTACAGGACTGAGCAATCTAGGCTACTGCCAGATGAATCCGCGAAATTTACGTACCTCTACTTATGCGTAGAGCTGTTGCCCTATTTGACTGAGCCAATAATAATTAATAATCCCTATATTGTAATATTTGATGCCTGTTATTGGTCTGCAGACAGCTACGTTGTGTCAGAAATATGTCATCGAATCATAGAAATTGCAAGAAACTACATAGTTTTCAAGGGTATGTTGCCATAAAGTATTTTCGCCATATATCATCTCTATTCATTGGCTTATAAACCGTACAATCGAGCAGCATGCGGTATCCCTAAGTCTGTCTCACATACGAATTCCGGTCTTTTGACAGTTTTGAAAACTGTTACATATAAAAATTTCTATAGAAAATTACTTTTCATTGTGACGTACTGCACAGTTTGAGATACAGCTAAGTGTGTTTGTGCAAAAGTTTCTTCTGGAAGAGGAAAATACTGCATATTTCACGTTAATAGCTGTAAAAAGAGCTGCCAATACAACTGTCAAAAAGGGGAATTCTTACGTGAGACGGACTACAGGAGTTATTTCCTTAGTTAGGCTACTACTGGTTTGTAGTAGTCAATGGTGTGTCATGACGGCCGTCTGCCAATCACAGACGTGGCAGTGAAGTTACGTTATTTTCATTAATCCTAATTTAGTAAGAATATATCGATGGCCCAGTTCAAACGGGAAACTATTCAAAATTTCCAGTTTTGAGTAAAATGCGCGTAGAAAGATTTCCGTCTCACCGAAAAATCTGTTAAGTAACATATTTGGTTGAGAGGCTAATATTTAAGGGGTTTAAAATGTTTATAATATGCCTTTGTTGGAATTATTACATATTAAAATAAAATTAATACAATTTCTATTTTTTTACTGGCAATTAGAATAAAGTGTCATGTTGTTAAAAAAAAAAAACAAGTGAATATTCGTGTTGTTCTTTTCAACAGAGCAGAGTGCACTTCTGTCAATGTGTTAGTAGGCCAAACTCACAAATACAATTTTTTTTTTTAGTTGTTTCTCTTTTGAACGGGGCCGTCGATATATGCGAAATTGACTTTCTTCTAAAAAAACTATGTTTAGAAGTGATAGTATATCGCGAATATTTTTTGTGCCAACATACCTTGAAAACTGTAGTTTCTCGCGACATGTATGATTGGTGATATACGTCTGACATTCCGTAGATGTCTGTAGACCAATAACAAGTATTAAATATTACGAAAGTAGGATTCTTATTGGCTTAGTCAAATAGGGCACCAGTTCTAAGTACAGGGAAAAGTCAGTGAACTTTCGATATGCTGAACGTACTTTAAAACTCAACAAACAGTCTTGTTTTCCCGCGATAAACCACAATTTTTAACTATGTTGCACCCAGGTTAAAAATCAATCTTATGCTGAAATTTATCCCCCAAAAATTCTGGTCCCTACAGATGAGATTGTCTCTGATGCAGGTTTATTCACATGTCTAGGGTTTGCGCGCGAACAGTGGCGGCTCGTGCGTTGTTGCCAGGTGGGGCTGCAGTTAGTCAGAACTGTACACTCTTGATGAACGCGCCGTAGACGAACGACCATGAAATATTTGCCGGCTACTAGATATGTTGTGACCACTCAGTAGTAAGGGCCACCTGCACATGAGCGTGTCAGTGGCTGTAGAGTCAACCAGCGCACAACCCTGTACAGCTCTTGGCAACTGCAGCCCAGCCTGGCAACAACCCACGAGCCGCCACTGTATATATATATATATATATATATATATATATATATATATATATATATATATATATATATATATATATATACATATATAGAGT
>PNEQ01086067.1:0-37040 GCA_003012365.1 Medauroidea extradentata | reverse complement strand
GACTCAGAGAGAGCGTTAAGACTCAGAGAGAGCGTTAAGACTCAGAGAGAGCGTTAAGACTCAGAGAGAGCGTTAAGACTCAGAGAGAGCGTTAAGACTCTGAGAGAGCGTTAAGACTCTGAGAGAGAGTTAAGACTCTGAGAGAGAGTTAAGACTCTGAGAGAGAGTTAAGACTCAGAGAGAGCGTTAAGACTCAGAGAGAGCGTTAAGACTCAGAGAGAGCGTTAAGACTCAGAGAGAGCGTTAAGACTCAGAGAGATCGTTAAGACTCAGAGAGAGCGTTAAGGCTCAGAGAGAGCATTAAGGCTCAGAGCGAGTATTAGAGGTTCAGAGAGCGTTGGAGGCTCAGAGAGCGTTGAAGCTCAGAGAGCGTTCAAGGCTCAAGAGTTTTAGAGGCTCAGAGAGTGTTACTCAGAGAGTGTTATACTTAGAGAGCGTTACTCAGTGTGTGTTAGACTTAGAGAGCATTAGACTCAAGAGTGTTAAGACACAGAGAGTGTTATGACTTAGAGAGCACTATACTCAGAGCATTAGACTTAAGAGAGCATAAGACTCAAGAGAGCATAAGACTCAAGAGATCATAAGACTCAAGAGAGCATAAGACACAAGAGAGCATAAGACTCAAGAGAGCATAAGACTCAAGAGAGCATAAGACTCAAGAGAGAATGACTCAAGAGAGCATAAGACTCAAGAGAGCATAAGACTCAAAAGAGCATAGGACTCAAGAGAGCATAAGACTCAAGAGAGCGTTAGACTCAAGAGAGCGTTAGACACACAGAGTGTTAGACACAGTGTGTTACAGAACCCAGAGCATTAGAGACTCAGTACATTAGAGGCTCAGAGTGTTTGAGACTCAGAGAGCGTCGGAAACTCAGAGCATTAGAGGCTCAGAGTGTTTGAGACTCAGAGAGCGTCGGAGACTCAGAGAGAACTGGAGATTCAGAGGGCATTGGAGATTCAAAGAGCATTGGAGATTCAGAGAGCATTGGAGATTCAGAGAGCGTTGGAGACTCAGTGAGCATCGGAGATTAAGAGAGCGTCGGAGACTCAGAGAGCATTAGCGACTCAAAGAGCATTTGAGACTCAGAGAGCGTTTGAGACTCAGAGAGCGTTTGAGACTCAGAGAGAACTGGAGATTCAGAGGGCATTAGAGATTCAAAGAGAATTGAAGATTCAGAGAGCATTGGAGATTCAGAGAGCATTAGAGACTCAGAGAGCATTAGAGACTCAGAGAGCGTTGAAAGTGGTGTACAGGGAGATATTGATGAAACTGATACTGTATTTGTACTTTATGGAGGATTTTTTATTTATTATGTTAACTGGCCAAACGATCTCATATATGGAGAAATAGTCAACAACACTGCGAATATGTAATAAGCAACTATGGAGAACATACCACCATCATCTTTGACGGATATCCGGAGCTCTCAACTATGAAAAACAAAGAAAAAACTAGAAGAGTTGCAAAAAAAAATAAACTTCATGTTACAAAAACTTTAACAAATATACTTAACGTATGATGCCCAAGAAACTTTTTAGGAAATAGAAGAAAGAAGAAAAATTGTTACAGGCAGTAGCTTCTGAGCTGGACAAAATGGGTTTAGCCACCTACAACGCAGAAGAGGCTGATGTATAAGTTGTGAAGTATGCCATAGAAAAACAGAATTAGTTCTCAAAGGTGGTGGTTGTAGGTTCCGATACTAATTTATTGGTTCTATTAGTTGCCCTTAATCCCGAGGGAGTAAATATGTGCTTCTGTAAACCAAGATGTGGTAAAGATACAGCAAAAGTATTCTACAATGTCAAAACATTGATTGAACAACGGCATGACATCAGAAGAGCCCTCTTATTTGCACATGCAGTGAGTGGCTGTGATACACTATGCTTGTATGGTTTAGGCAAGGTAAAATCAGTTGAAATGTTAAAATCTTCGTCTGAGGCAAAGAAACATGCTTTGATGTTTACAGACTATAATGTATCTAACAAACAATTGCTAATCAGCAGAGAAAGATTTGTACTAGAACTATACGGAATGAACAAATAGTCTAACTTGAATGAAGCACGATACTTCAAGTTCACTATGATAGCAAAGAAGTCAGATTTAAAGTACAATTTTGATTTGGCTAAAATGCCTCCAACAACAGAGGCATGTCAGCAACATTTGCAAAAGATTTATTTGCAAGTTCAGAGATGGTTGGGAAGTAATTTACCACCTTCTGAGTGGAGATGGAGGCTGGAGTCTGTAAGAGAAGCAAGAGTAAAGTACGTAAGCCAATTACCACATCTAAGTCTTTTGCACCAAACAATCTGCTGTACTTAGTGTCCTGTTAATGTAAATCTTCACGTGGAAACTATTGTGGATGTCGGAAGACAGGTTTGCATTGTTCAGCTATGTGTGAACACCGCAATGGTCTTTAGTGTAACAATGCAACAGCCATAAATGAAGATGAAGATGCAATTGATGACGAAGAATTATGTATGCAGGTGTTGAATCGAAAACGTTATGAATTGATATGTTTGAAAAATACATTGAACTACTTTACTTGTAAAAAATAGCAAATTTTGGAAATGAAACATGCACATAAATAAGTGAATAATTCAGTAAATGTCACAACAGCTAGAGGTGGGCGGGTGGTCCGTGATGCTGTGGATGATACAGATTGCTCTATCACATACTGTGAATAAGCAGTCATGTATGATAGTTCACAGCTGCCGGTTGTTGCCAGTCCGGGACACGGCGGGTCCATAGGTGGTGGATAATGGAATGATCCTATGTGGGTTAGGGTTGAAGCCCCCCGAACCAAAACTGGCAAAAATAATATAAAAATGTAACCAAATGTTTCTGCATTCTGAACTAAAATTGTAGAAATAATTTATTTAAATAATTATGAAAAATTAAAAGTAACATTTTAGGCAAGCAGAGCGAGCTTGAATAGGGTGCGGCAGATAGCTTTAAAGTCCGAGTTGGAAGATGTGAGTGCTTGGATTACTTACTGCTCTCTACATCATGTTATCACCATCAAACTACGAAAAAAAATTAGTACAGTTTGAAAGCTAAAGAATAATACTGCACTTTCTATCTGAAGTGTTTCGTGAAATTGTCGCAAATTAAATTTTCATACTAAAATTTTTTTAAGAAACTTAACATTAAATAGTAAAACTTGACATTCCTTAGCTAATACCTAGTAGGCGTAACCTATTAACCTTAGAACAAAACAATAGCAGAATTTTATTATAGTTAGTAATATAAAGAATAAAACAATTATATAGAAAGTTTTCCTGCGATAAACAATAATAATGTGACGTAACCTCGAAAGTGAGAACACTTAAATACAACGAACGTTAATGAGATTAGACAAAGATAGAGTCAGTCCATTGTTATTTAAAGAGTTTTTGACATTTCAAGAGTTGCATCTACTGCATGTGTATATGGCACCTTCAAGGGTGTAGGATACTCCGAGGGTGTGGGGCACTCCAAAGGATGTTGGGCACTCAAAGGATGTTGGGCACTCAAAGGATGTTGGGCACTAAAAGGATGTTGGGCACTAAAAGGATGTTGGGCACTAAAAGGATGTTGGGCACTAAAAGGATGTTGGGCACTCAAAGGATGTTGGGCACTCAGAGGACTTTTGGCACTCAGAGGACTTTTGGCACTCAGAGGACTTTTGGCACTCAGAGGACTTTTGGCACTCAGAGGACTTTTGGCACTCAGAGGACTTTTGGCACTCAGAGGACTTTTGGCACTCAGAGGACTTTTGGCACTCAGAGGGCGTTGGGCACTCCGAGGGTGTGAGGCACTCCGAGGGTGTGAGGCACTCCGAGGGTGTGAGGCACTCCGAGGGTGTGAGGCACTCTGAGGGTGTGAGGCACTCCGAGGGTGTTGGGCCCTCTGAGGGTGTTGGGTACTCCAAGGTACTCCACTGACATTGGACATGCTGTTGGCTATTATTTCCACATACTCCTATACTCCTTTGGAGTATAAACTCGATCCATCTTCTATATCTTCCTCTTCAGTACTCCAAATATAAGAGGAATTTTCTCTTTCTGGAAATATGTGAACCACCTTCGTAAACCCACCAAATTGTGTCATCCCCAGGCACATCCTTATCATTCTTGTTTTGTCCTGCTACTCCATCGGAATACAAGTAAAGTTCAGTTCTTTCTTTGGACATGATTTGTGTACAGTAATGATTTATGATGGAGCAAACCTCGTTTGCTATCTTTTTTGCCTCACCACCGTGATACAAATATATTGTAGCATGCTTTGTTTTCAGATCATAAATGCAAAAACAGTTTAGCCACAACCTACACAAGTAAAAAGTTTGCGTGGTGCTGGAATTTTTGGGGGTGTCAAATTCTGATTAAAATCAAAACATAGTCCTGAAACATCATTTCTTCTCACACATTCAGTTTGTGTTTCTTTCAGATAATTATAAAACTTCTTGCTCCTTCGTCTGTTTATCTGTGGACGACCAAAGGGAAAATTGAAATTTTCACAGTGGTATGACCTGTGGAAATCATATTTTGTTTTTTGACCTGGATACTTATTTAGGAAAAGATGATGGACGGCCTTCACATCTAATCGTGCATCCAAGTACTTAGCTTCCCCACCCCCAAAATGCATACTTTTTAATGGAAAACTTTCAAAATACTCATGTATGAGATTCACAACATTTACACGAGTATTAGATGTACTTGGATTTATTCCACGTTGGTCGTTTGGAACTTTGCCTTGAGTAAGCAATTTTGACAAACAGAACATCCGCTTCTGCGTAACAGCATGTGGAGGTTATGGCAAACTTGCTTACATACCTTAATTCGGTTACCATCAGCATTAACCACTACAAAATAGTCAAAGGAATGATGTCTCTTCTTATATTCGCTGTTCTCTTTCACATTCCTTGGTTTTCGTCGGTTTATATCCTTTACAATGATCAACCCTTGTAAGTAGAGCTCTTGGGCATTTTTGTCTTCAATAACCAGAAACTTAGCAAGAATTCCTACATGCACTGAACCGTCAACACGGTAAAAACACTGCATTCAAACCTGAATCACACTAACACATACTGTAACTTAATGTAATGTTACATAATGAAACGAAAATATTATAACAAAAATATAGGCTACCATGTATTTTGCTACTTACCTACAGTTACTGACAACAGCTTATCCATGAACATGATGTCCATCTTAATTAGTGTATGGCAAACCACACATTTTTTTGTTCACCTTCATTACATTTCCTTTTCGGAGGCATATTACTGTAACTCTTAACAATCCAATAACACCTCTGTCTACGCGTAACACCACGAATTCAGAATCGCTTCGTAGTGCACAGAGAAGGAAAATGCTGCAATTCATTCTCGTTTATTCTGCTTCACAATGCACCTGCTGGCACCGAACTGCTTAAAAGTATACAACTGTCTGGTTTCTACCTGCCACCAAACAGCGGAGAAAGGAACCAAGTCCGGGACTTAGTTCTTTTCTCCACAGTGCGTCATGATGTTATCTTATGTTTATCCCATACCCAGCATTTGGACATCATTTGTTTCAACACAGTAGCGTGCGTATTGGTGAGTTTAATATAAATAGGTGTAAACCCGAAAATGCCATGAAATGGACTTAGTTCCTTTCTCCACTGGGCGATTCAATTCAATTCCACATCCAAAGCATTCAAAATTTATTTTATACTTGTAGTTATTGTGAAAGAATATTTCTTATGACCATTCTGTCATGAAATATTGTTTTATACAGGCATACCTAGACAGGCGCAATGTGCACGTGCTTACGTTATACACTATGTATGTGTACAGAAGGTATCAGCAACAAGTCGTCGCGTGCATTTATGTTCTATTTAACGGGATTCACAACTTCACTTAGCATACGTATGAACACACGCATGTAGGTTAAGTATCAGATAATGGATTAACAACAATGTACAATCTAGACATGCATAGATACTGATTATGTCAAACTTTTGGTAATAGAGGATTGTACTATATTATAATTATTTGAATGCAAGTAAATAATTTATGACCACAAGAAAAATGATTTCTTAATATAAACTAATATTTGAGTCTTACGTTTGCGCATGTTGCATTCACAACCACCACTTAGTGTACATATGTATGAAGTAGAAAGATGAACAACTCGATTATGCACATATGTACGCAAACTACCCTAGGAAGTGAATGCTAGTATGCACACTACATGTATCTACTTTTACACGTATGTACGCATGTGCGCTACATATTTGTGGTTGTGAATCAAGTTGTCGCTACTTGAAAAATGTAAAAACACTTGGATTTTTTGTTCAAATGTCATTTATAATCTCGACGTACTTGACGGTATAAGCTATAGTAAGGCCACCCTATTGATTGCAGGAATTAAAGGTAATTATTTACTACTCAACGTAACTAAATTAACTTGCAAAGACTAACAAAATTGGGACATCACATTCCGAAACTTAGGGAAAAAAAACGGGAAAATTGGGGGTGGGGGGGAAGGAAAAATTGTTTTTTTTTTCATTAATGTAAAATGGAAAAAATTTGATATTTTTCATCAAAGTGAAAAATTATGGAAAATTGGAAAAAGTGCAATAAAAATAATCTTACAATTTCTGAATTACAAATCAGAATGTTTAATGTATTTACATTCTGGCCTATCTACCGTTACGCACAGTACCCTACCAGTACCACAAAAATGAAATAATTTGTAAATGTAACACAAACTTTCAAAAATAACCATAGTAAAATAAACAATATGTACATGAATTAAACAGAAATAGTAGTCACAAACCCATACACAACTTACAATCTCTGCCAGGAAAACAAGTTTCGATTACAACAAAAAACACTTTGTAGTTCAAATTCACTATCTTGCTGATTTTATCAAATGGCTGAATGGTGTACTTTGCTGTTATTTTACGTTTATCAACTTTATGATGTGTAATTTTTTTTTCAGACATATAATTGACATGTGAAATTTGACACTGATTGTTGTTTGCCAGGTGTTCAGTTATGACTTATTATGGCGTGTGTGTGTTCCTGATTACTAGTTAACAAGTTACTTAAATTCTGGTAATGTGGTGCTTCTGTAGTTCCTCATATCTTAAAATTGTAAAATTCTCATGTTTGCCTTCTTTCCACAATCATACACCTCGCTACAGAGCATCCCAACGTAAGATTGCAGTACACAACTGGTATGTAGGCAAAAAGTGCTACTTTCACAATGAAATTGTCTTGTATAGCACCATGCTTTCAGGAATATAATATTGTGATGCAGCTATTTAAAAGCTTTTGGAAACTCCGCACCAAGTTAAAAAAAAAAAAACTTGGCTCATTTTGGTAAATTTGGCAACCAATTTGGTTTTGCAGCAATTCTACATGTTTTTTTGAGAGAATAGTCAATTTATTAAATGTAACATCCTGTAAGTGCATTCTGAAGAATTGTAAAAGGTGGTATTAAACATTTCTGTTGATAAATGCCGTAAAGTGGGTCAACATAACAACAAAACGTATGAAATGTGCATTCATTAATTACATGCTCTGCATCATGTCCACCTCATGATACCGTTACACATCTCTAAAAACATCCTCGTTATGAACTGTCCACAGTACTTCTCTAATATCCCAACATGGTGGCACAATCTGTGGTGACACAACAGGAAAGACAAATTTATTGTCATCATAACCGCTTACCATGTAGGACTCTACAGACAACACACGCTACCGTCAAGTGGAGGGTCTTTGTCCTAATGTTCCGTGTGACATGTTCTGACATTTACTCAGAGAAACATACTGCAGTATTGTGAACAGAGTGAGGACACGCACGTAGTTGTGTAACGAAATGTATCATTTTACGTGGTCTGAGATGGCTGACATGCACCTAGTGTATGGAGCTGCACAGTGTAATAGTAGAGCAGCAGTATATATGTACAGAGACAAGTATCCGAACATACGTGTACCACATTATTCTATGTTTACAAGTATTGATAGGAGGCTTCGCGAAGAGGGAACATTCACGGTGAGTACAAGAGCTGCACAGTACTATTATTATGTTAAATCACATACATTATTGTACATTGGGACATCACTGTTCCAATACTGTACATGTTACAAGTGTCTCGGCCAAACGCAGGCCGTCCTGGTCGGTACGTACACCTAACTTTGAGCAGGTGCTGCGGAGGTTTGATGACGTGCTATCTACTAGCACCCATCAAGTGGCGCATGCAGTCCGCACTGGACACGTGAATGTGTGGAGAGCTGTAATTGAACAGCTGCTCCATACATATCACCGACAGAAACTGCACCATTTGAAGGCTGAAGATTATCCACAATGGCTACAGTTCGCGCAGTGGTGTCTACAACGATGTACAGTACAGCCGTGTTTTCCATGCATCGTATTGTGACTTTTACCTATAGTGGGATATGAAGAGCTTGGTATACGAGACCCCAGAAGTATCAGAGGAGGATCTCGTCGCCAAAATACAGGCTGCTGCAGAAGTGATACGAACCACAACCGGCATGTTTTTACCATGTTTGACAATTGTGGCATCGTCGATGTACACACTGTACCGAGGTTGGTGGCCGACAGTTCGAGCACCTCCTGTAAGACTAATGTACTACAGTTACACGGTCATTTATGTTATGTAAACTTAGTAGTTCAAATAAACTACAGGCAAACGACCGCAATGCAGTATTTGTTAACAAATTAGTCACAGTACATAAATTCACTGATCTCTGTGTTTACATACTATTGTATTTCTGTGCACCATCGAGTATCTAGCATAGGGAGGTTATAACTGGCAGACACTGTACATACGTAGTAGATGCACATGTCATACGTACATTGTTGTTTTGTACTCCTAATGTATCACATTTATCAACGGAAATGTTTAATACCACTCTCTGGAACCTTGTCCTGTTGACATACACAACCATCATTTCATGGGTGTTGTACTAGTTGCCTACCTGCCTGGTTTTAAACACACAACAGGTTTCTTTAGGACATACAACCAGGGGTGCAGAAAATGAACTTGGAATGACTATTTCCCCAGAACACATTATTTTGACCCGAAATTTTCCACCAAAGCCATTTCACACTTTTTAACACATTAAGGGGCAATTTGACTATGTTAAAAATTAATAACAACCATTCATAGCTTACCAAAGGACAATATGTTAAAGCATCTCTTGTATGCGAGTGCAGCAGCTCATTTACGTGCACATGCAGATACTGATTTTTTATCCTCAACAAAATTTCCCCCTGATGTATTCTGATTTCCCCCGAACCTCGTTCCCTTGATCGGACATATTCTGCACCCCTGCATTCAACATTGTTTAACTACACTTAAACACTAAGATGCTGTTGATAACCCCTCTTAAAAACAATGGTCGTCGTCATGTTTATACGAGGTTTTATTTGTTGTCACATACATAGTATAATCCTGACACATTTCCTCGTGTTTATAAAATCAATGCCTAAAAAGACTACGTAATGTCTTTAAATGAGGAAGCATCATGGTAGTCAACATGAATAAAGGTATAGTAAATCAACACTTAGGTACTGCACAACTCAAATTTATAATTCTAGAGGATTTAGGAAACTGGAAATATCCTGTCCAGATATTTTATGCTTTTCACTCAGGACATACAGCTACGAAGCCAGTGGATACAGCTCTTAAAGAGGTGTTCCCGAAAGTGGTTTGCAGAGTCAGTCAAACTTGTCACAGCCTAAAAAATACTGTTAATGAACATATTAACAGCAAAATGAAATAATAGCTGAAACCGCAAGTGCTAAAGATAGGGATTTCAAGTGAGAATATTCCAACGAGCAGACATGATACTTACCATGGGCCGTGGTGGTGTCACATTATATGGCAGGAGAGTCTTCCCGATGGCAGGTTTCGCCTTGCTGCCAGCTGTCGTTTGAGTAGACTGCACCGGACTTGGACACTTAATTTCTCGTGCCGCTGGGACACTTGTTTTAACATTCACTGCATTTGCTATGCCAGACGAAGCACCGCGTTGGTAGCTGGTTGCCAGCTGAACGGGGGCCATCTGTGACTTGTTCCCCGACATCACTACATAGTCTCCGGAGCCGATAGGAGTCGCGTGATAGTACGGAGGAGATGTGGTGGCTGCGGTGCCTCCGGACCGAGACGTTGCTTGTACCTGCTGTACGCTTGGCCGGAAGTTGTTCGGATGAGAATGAAGTTTCTGACCTCCACCGCTACCTGGGTAAGGAGGAGGGGGTGGCAGGGCTGTAGTCTGTTGTGTCGATGAATAGTAGGTGGACACCTGAGGAGCGGGTCGGTTCTCGCAGTGCAACGGAACTTGAGGTCCAGGTTTTGGCGGTTCGTAACCAGATGATGGTTTCTGCAATTCCTGAATGTTTTCGTAGACTGGTGGAGCTTCGTATGGTGGCTGTTGCTTTGCCACTTGCTGGTTGTATTTAACGCCTGCAGGTACCTGAGGTTGTGCCTTACGGTAACAGGATTCATACTGTGTATTTTCTACCATGCTGGCTCGTGGACTGGAATGTTTCGAATCTTGGGAACCGAGGCTGGAATGTGGGCTATGAGACAGTTGGTGATAGAATGGAGGCTGTGGCGTTGTCCTGTCATAGTAATCCAAGTTCTCGTACAAAGGGGAAGTAATGTTATACCCAGGTGGAGCACCTGCGATGCTCGTGCGCGGACTGTTAGAATGTTGTGAATCTTTGCTGGAACCACTCAGGCTGTGAGTTGGGCTGGCAGCGCCTCCTTTGGCAGCGTAAGAGGGATAGTACCTGCTGTCTGCTGTCGATGTACCATTATGGTTAACGCGTGCAGGCACTGCACTCAAAGCATCATTCATTGGCTTGTTACTAAGAGAGGCGATCGTCTCCACTTGCTTGGGTGTTGCAAACTTAGAAGCGGCTATTATATTACCTCGTTCATATATCTTGTAGTCAGTTGGGGTGAGGTTAGGTTGCTTGTTACCTTCCACTACAAAACTTTCGATTGCCCCCACACTACGCTGCTTGCCGTTGTCGTGTGGCTTGAAGACATTGTTCTTGTCGTGTAGTGTTTTGACAGGTGATGCCAAGTTGCTGGCAGGCAAGGACCTTGAACCACCAGTCACAACCTCGTAACCTGGTGCTACGTTCACAGCCGAGCTAGACAACGACCTCGCCTGGTTGTCTGTCTTCGGCAAGATGCGTCCATATCCCGACTCCGATACGATCAGCCGATGACCACTTCCTTTGTCGTACACCGCCTGTAAGTTGTTCTTTGGCT
Source organism: Medauroidea extradentata (assembly GCA_003012365.1). Classification (NCBI taxonomy): domain Eukaryota; kingdom Metazoa; phylum Arthropoda; class Insecta; order Phasmatodea; family Phasmatidae; genus Medauroidea; species Medauroidea extradentata. The sequence goes on along the minus strand of PNEQ01086067.1, from coordinate 25,759 downwards.
CTTCTTCTATACGCAAATAATTTAGCTTGTTAGTGTAGGGATCCATCACGCAGCCGTCATACGCACTGGATCCAGACTTGTACGGCAGTGAACTTACCACATTTTTATTGTACGTAAGTGTGTGATTATTTTTCGGAACGTGCTGTTCAAATAAATTCAGGTCCTTGACAATCCTAGAAGTATCCCTGACGATGTCTTCATCAGAAGAATTCTCCATTCTATACCCATGCGAAAATGCATGAGTTACCGAGATTTGATAAAAGCACGGAACGATTTATTTCTGTTTATCATTGAGTGAATTCACGACTGCACACACATAAATCGACTGTCAAAAAACCGAGTTCTCACGACGCGACACAGCACAACACACACGACACAAACAAACCACGGCACGGACGCACAGTTCCCACGGCCACCACCTGCACGCACTCTGGCGCTGTTGCCAATCACTGCGCTGTCAACCAGCAGGCCAGCCAGCCCCTGCCGTGCGCTCGAACAACTACAGTACTCGCAACACTGCATACTCAAGCGCTCCCTGTTCATAAACGTCATTGCTAAACACTTCTGAAATTTTGTAATTCTAGCAACAAGCTCGTAACTATACGTAGAATAAATAATTGCCTCAAACTTAATTTGTATTAAGTTCTGATTGTACTTGAGGCGGTAAATTCAAAATTTCAGTTTATTATTATTATTTTTTTTTTTTAAACCTGTCCCAAGATCGCCTGCATAAGTGGCTTATATAGCAAACTTTTATCTTTGTAAATATGTTATAATGTGATAGGTATTTTATTTGTTGTAATACATGCATAACTTAGTTGCATTACGATTTTCAGAGCTCAGTATTTTCTGGGCAGGGACAAATCCATGAGGAAGAGGGTGGATCAACTTTCTCCCCCTTCCTCCTCCCCTAAAGCCCTAAAATTGTAAGTGGTACAGAAAAGGTATTCATGCCACTCTAATTATATTTAATTAATGTTAATTTTTGTTCTTAACAATGTATAGTAGTACAAAGTACGTACGTGAACCTTGATTAGGATGTAGGTACTACATTTCTTTCTACTTTGCTCACCTGCCCTGAAAGTGATTTCTAGAGCCACATCTGTATCAGGGTATGCTTAAACTTAAGTTTTGGTTGGACATTTTAATTAGGTGACTTCTTAAAATACGTATTTTTATTCCCATATGAAAAAAAGCATATCTGGCATCAGGGATAGAGAACTATACACTAATTCATATCTGACCAATTTCAGATATAACTTTTTTTCCATCTGAGTTTCTTTGCAGTAGCATGTATGTCTGATTTAGTACACTGTCTACCTCAAAGCTTGTGCGTAAATATGTACAGTTCCTACAATTGTTTGCTCTATAAAGAACTTCTGCTCTCTGGAACAATAATTAATACGAAGCTCTGGGGAGCGAAGATAAAGGATTTACATGTTAAATTATCTTCAGTGGGGCTGTACCTTTACAATACCATGTTTCGAAAATAAAATTTCCTACTTCGAAGAATTGAAGAAAGGAAAATATTAGTGAAGGAATAGAAGTTAAATGTGAAAAAAAATTTTGTCTGAGTTTTTTATTTATTTTTTTTTTATTTTATTTTATTTTTTTTTTTTTTAAGTGTTTTCAGGTGTATTTTAGCACCAAAATGTTTATGTTATCACAGTTTTCATGGTACAGTATGGTAAAAAAATCCTAAAATATCCTGTAGCAATGTAGGATCACTGAAATGAATAAAAAAAAGTCAGTGGTAGCACATGTACATTTAAGGTAATGAGCCGTACAATGATTTAACATGTTAATCCCTATCCTTGCTCTCGTGGAGTATGTAGCATCCTTAACGAGTTTTCAGCTTTCTGCTTGTTTTTTACATTATATAAACATGAAATTTATTGTTCAAGTTGTCCTGAAATATAAACCTCTTGATTTAAAATATGACTACCATAATCAGAGAAGACTTTGGACACGTGGGGTGACTTGGAACATTTCAGAAAAAAAAATTGCCCACATAATTACTAAGTAAAGGAATTTATTTGTGACAAATTTCAAATCATGAATGTCCACATGAACATACATTCATATTTAATCACAGTTAACAAACGTAGAAAACAAAAATTTTGTAAAAGTGTCCCAAGTCACTCCATGTGTCCAAAGTCACCCCCGATTACGATAATGTTTTTAAATTGCATTGTACGCACCTCCCCGTTAAGCTTAAGTTATCTTACCATTAATATACTACGGTTAATTTTTTCAACCGCTTATGGACTGTAAAAAAAGGGAACGAAATATGTAATATTATAAAGAATTGATGTCTATTTCTACATTAAATTATTTATTCCTTTAAAATATACAGTAAAATGGGGTGAATAACCAAAATTAGAAATAAATTCCTAGCCGACACATTTTGGTTTAAAAAATTATAATTACCACAAAACTAATGTTTGTAAAATGTTTTAACTTGCCTACCTAAAAACAGAAATTTTAAAACTGAATTAATACCGAAAATTTAGCTTTAAAAGTGTGTTTTTATTCACCCCAGTGTTTCTAATCACCCCATTTTACGGTACGTTATTTGCTACAACATTGTTTCACTCTTAGCACAAGTCACTTATTCTCATATCATAGAGGTGACACAATAGTCAATACTAGCACATCTCATCTTCTTAAAAATCTAAACGCTGAATTGGTTTGTACACAACTGTTTCTCCGCAGTCCTTCAAAGTGAGACGTTCCAGGAATGTTTTGGTTTTCAGTTGATATCTGTAGAATGTAAAAATGCTATATTAGTATTCACAGTCATTTGACATTCTGTTTCCTTAAAGTTTGTGAATTAACTTAGATTTGTTTTTTTTTTTTGTTTTTTGTTTTTTTTTGTATTTTTGTTTTGATGTGATACTGTAAGTGTATGAACTGTATGTATGATACTCTTATAATCACAGTATTTTGTCTTTATATTTCATGAACTAATCTTGAAGTTTGAGTTAGACTTTTTTATCTTATTTAGAGTTAACTATGTTACTATCTGTATATGTACTGTGTGTATGTTACATTAGCATTCTGAATTTTAATTGTTATTATTTATTTTTTAACTGATTTCAATTTTAAATTCTGTTACTGCCTGCTAACTAGTATTCCATTATGATGGTCTCCGTCTAGAACAATCATTTGCTCAAGGAGGTGTTTGATTTTTTTTTTCTCTTTACTTTGATTCTATTATTCTGCTTGTGAGTGTACTTGTATTCTGTAGTTTAATTTATGAATGTTCATTTCCTTGTTGTAATAACTATATTGAATTTATGTATTGTAACATATTGTAAAAAATACATTTGCAAGTACAAAAATAAAATAAATAAAAAATCTTTAATGGTCTCCATATCAATATGTATGCCAGGGCACTGAATCGTCTGAGGCATTGTTCTAAATTCTTTATGTGTTGCTTCAGTGTTTGAAGGAAAGCCATATTGCAGCAGAAATTATCATCTTCAGTACTAACGATGTAAGATCAAGGAGTTTCATGATGCTGTATTAAAGTTCTTTCTTGTAGTCTAGCAGATATAAAATTGCTGCCAATAGGTAACTTTGTAAGGTTTCTAGCACCATGATGACAATAAAAATTTTCTTTTTGATGCTGTATCCCTGATGTCTTTCGTTTTCTATAATGTTTCCAAATCAACCAGGTGTAAGATGTTGAGCAGCAATAGGAAAATGGGTTTGAAATTTTCACCTCATGAATAATTCTGCTGGACCCACCCCATTTTCGAGAGGTGTGGCCCTAAATAAAAAGGAGCATTTCGTAGGGGTTATCACATTCTATAGCAAATTATTTTTAAAGTTCTTTACTTCTGCCTCTATAAATCCATTACTCCGCTGGTAATGAGGGATTCCATGTCAAGCAAAAATGTATGTATTTAGCATGTTTTGTGATGGTCCCCATTGAAAGATCTTCAAGTTTAGCAATGAAGAATCTGGAACAATAGTCAGCTATGATGAGGTACAAAATGCCCTTACACTTCAACAAGTCCACCTCAACAACTTGCCAAGGACGCTCCTGGAACTCAGATGGTAAAAGCGGTTCAGTTTTCCTAGGTCAAATCTCAACATAAGGGCAACAGTTTTCAACGAGATTCTGCAATTGCTGAGATAGTCGAGGCCACCAAATACTTTATTTTGCTAAAGCTCTGCGTTTTGTTACGCCTTGGTGTCCATCTTGTAGCTGTTTAAGGATTCCCGATCTCATGCAAGATAGAATGGTAATGCAAATACCCATAAGTAGGAGCCCATCATGCAGACATGTGTCAGGTCGATACTGCCAATACAGAATTAGTTCTTCAGGTAACTGAGATTTACTTGGCCATCCTTCTGTGCAACATCTTGTAAGAAGCAGCAGGGTCTCATCACAGTGTGTTTTTCTTGGAGTTTTTAGTCAGTAACAGGAATGTTCGATACAACAGAGTTGACATAAGCAGCCTCTTCTGTTAGTTCCCATTTTTCATGTGTGATGCAAGGGCTACGTGAAAATGTGTCACCCAAATAAGTTCCTTTCCTGGGATGTGTAGTGTAAATAGTAAAGGTTGGTAAGCATGGGGACTGGGTGGCAGGGGCTCGGTTGAAGTAGACATGGACACGAGATTGGAAATGTAAATATACTATTGTAAATGGTGTTAGATGATAGAACTCATAAACATTGCATGTACAGGATAAACCTTGTTTATGTACCTGGGTCTAAAATACTTATCGCTGATGCCGTAAGTAGGTCATGCTGCAAAGCTTCTACGTCTGATGTTGATGTCTCTTTGAATGAAGTTGTACATTTCATCAATATATCCTATGCAAAGAAAACCCTGTTCTAACAACACAGCAAAAATGATGCTTTACTGACACAATTAAATGCTTTGTTTTATTATGGTTAGCCTATAAATAAAACAAAGTTAAATGAAAATGCAAAATTCTGCTTTAAGTTTCGACACAAGATCGTCGTTGAAGATGGCTTAGTGTTTCTGGGTGAATGCATTACGGTCCCACTGCACTACAACAAACAGTGCTCAACCATCTTCACCTATCTCATTTTGGCATGTCAAAGACTAAATCAAGGGCAAAAACTCTTTTTTATGGGGCAGGAATGGACACAGATATTGAGAATTGTGTAGCCAGATGTATATTAAGTGAAAAATACAGTGCAAAAAATCCTAACGAGCCAATGATTGTACACAAACCTCAAAAATACCCATTCCTGAAGTTGGCATGTGACATTCTTGAGTTTAAAACACAGTCATACCTTGTGCTCTGTGACCAATATTCAAAATGGATTGATTTGGTATTCCTAGCATCCAAAGACTCATCTGCAATAATAAAAACACTGAAAGTTATTTTTTCAGTACATGGTATACCTAATGCTTTGATTGCTGACAACATGCCATTTAGTTTTCTGCAAATGTGCCAGTTCAGTTCTGACTATGGCTTTAAAGTCCAAACGTCCAGCCCAGACTACGCTCGGAGCAATGGTTTAGCCGAGCTAGCAATAAGAATTTTTTAACAAATGTACGTAACAGAACCTAGACATGTAAGTTACATGATGCTCTTAGACTATCACAACAGACCAGTAATGGGTTCACAGTTCAGACCTGCACAGTAAAAGAACAAGAACAACATTACCAATTCATGACAAATTGTTAAAACCTAGCATTGTAATAGACTTCCACAATACACAGGCAAAGTGTGACTACAGAAATAAAGAAGTCACGACAAAAACACTAAGTCCAGATGTGTTGAGTTCAAAGAGGGGAACACATAGTGTACCATGACCAAAGCTATTGGAAACCTGCAACAGTGATACAGAAGTGTGATCCTCCAAGGTCTATCCTGATAGAGGATGAACTTGGAAGAGTCAAAAGAAGAAACACATTCCACCTCAGAAAGTTCAGCGTTCAAAGGGAAAGCTGACAAACACACAAAACTGTCAAACAAACACACTGTACAACCATACTGGGCAGGAGAACGAGTTGTAACAGGGGAATTACCTTCAAAGGGAAGAGGCGAAGGGGTTCAGGATGGTGGAGGTTTCGCATCTGAAGAAGTCATCCAAATCTGAACGAAAAGAGAGGAACCGGTGCACTGAAGACCACATTGAATTGTTAAGAAGCCCAATTATCTTCATAGTTACATTCTAAAATAAAGCAAAAATTTGTTGAACATATTGCAGAACTGAAATTGCTAAGAATAGGTACATATAATGTAGTAGTGTAAATAGTAAAGGTTGGTAAGCGTGGGGACTGTGGGTGGCAGTTAGATGGCGGGCTCAGTGGAAGAAGACGAGTACTGAAAACAGACGTGGAAGTGAGTGGAAATGCAAATATACTAGTGTAAATTGTGTTAGTAGATGATAGAACTCATAAACATTACATGATGTATACAATTTTGTAAGGTTACCTCATTAAACACAACCTGATTCTTTGTATTCATGGAGAAATAACACCTAACTCTTTCTTCTTGAAAATGGTAGTATAGTCTAAAAAATGCTCACAAACCCCTAGCTATTGCAAGACTCTCTTTTTCAATTTGCACCCAGTTCCATTCTGCTGATGTTAAGCATCTTGAGGCAAAAGAGGCAAGTCGTTTTGTACCATATTTTTGCTGCTGAAGTAGTACTGCACCTATACCATGAGGCATCTGTAGAGATAAATGTCTTCACATTGGTACTACAGAGGGCAAGGCAATGTTGTTTTCCAATAGCATATTCATATCCTCCAGTGTATTCATTTGTGATTGAACTCACACAAACTCTACATTGGACTGCAGAAGCTCATACAATAGTTGAGCCAGTCGAAAGGTTTGGAATGAATTTACCCAAATAGTTAACTAACCCCAACAAACTTCTGAGATCATGGATGTTAGCGGACTGGCTCAGTTCTTCTATATACTTGACTCTTTTTGGATCTGGTATAATACCATCTTTTGTGGCGATGTGACCTAGAAGTTTTACAGATTTTGTTCTAAATTTACATTTTATAATGTTGAGAGTCCACCCTTCTTCTTGAATCCATACGAGAATTTTATAATAAAAACAGAATTTTTTTAAAATACATTGTTGATTCTTGTATTTGATGGTGCCTTTTAAAACTCCTACAATATTGAGTTTTGCTCCACTAGGTCCAGTTGGTATTCTGTTGTATGATATAAGTTTAAGGTTTGAAAATTTGTCATTGTAAATTGATTTAGGGAGTACTATACTAACATCTGCACCCTTATCAATTTTCGCTTTCAAGTCTACATCACACAAGTTTACTTCAAGTATCCATTTTTTTTTTTTTTTTTTTTTTTTTAAGATTTTATAAAATTCACTACATCAAAGAATTGGAGATCCAACTCCTCAGTTCCATTGTCTGGATCATCAGTATCAACAGCATGAACCAGAACCATTCCAATTTTGCAACTTTTTGCAAAATGTCCTTTTTATTACACAATCAGAACAGCACATTTCTTGCTAAACTTTGTGTCCTAGGATGAGTACTTTTGTTACCACACCAACCGCAAGTTGTTAAGGAAGTATTTTTGAAACTACGAGAGTGGAATTTTAGTTGTTTACTGTTAGTGTTTGCTTTTCTGGCAGAAACTATTTAACTAAGTTGACATCATGTTTTCTCTTGTTGGCGCTTTATAATTGCTGATCGTTTGACACTGATCGTAGCAATTTCTAAAATCTATGCAATATTTAGCTGTAATTTTCCTGATAGACTTTTATTTAGAATACAAACAACAATTTGATCGTGAATGGCTTCGGTTTTATAAATTGAAGGAAATTCACAGTTTTTAGTGGTAGCCTGCAAGTAATTAATAAATGTTTCAACAGACTCCTCTTCCTGCTGGAACGTTGTATGAGAAATGTATAGATGGCTCGGGATAAAGAGTACACTTTTGAAACCTCAATTTATTTTTGTCTTTAAAATAATTTGTATATTCTTGCTACTTTATAAAATAAATAAATCACCATAACGAACAGCTAAAGTGCATCAATTGTAAGGAATTCAAAAGTCAATGCCTGAAGTTACAATAAAATGAATTTTATTAATATTCTAGACAAAATATGCTCACTTTATCATGAATAATCTATACTTTTTATATATAACATTCATAATAATGAAGTATTTATCAAACCTAGCAAGTACAATGTCATATTCCTTGGTGTCTGCTTCACTTAAGGGCGCCGCCTACCCGCGCGTGAGACGCTCAAAAGCGACGGAGCAGTAAGGTCGACCTTGAAGCGCGCATCAAATACAGCGTCGCCTCAACGAGTCAAGTGCTGAACTAGTGTGCAAGCTTCCTGCCAAACAGTTTTTACTATAGGACATTAAGCGGTGACCATATAATTTTATTGGTGGAAAGTCTGCAGCTAAGTTCAGTGCAGGTCTCAATCTGAATTTCAAATGCATCCAGTTAGTGCATTTTGAAGTACAGAAGTCTGAAAAGGCAATTTTTAGCCATATTGGGAGGCTTAGAAACAGTGTTTTTAATGAGTGTGGCATCTTAATGAGGTTCCGACCTTGTCTGAAGTTTGTTTTCTTTTCGTACATTGGCACAATTGGCACACATGGAATATTTTTGTAGAAAAACCAATTTACGAACACACTGCAACACATTTGAAGCATGGGGTAGGCGGCTGCCTTAAGTCAAGAGACTGAAGAATAGTTTCTGCCTTTCCTCCCATTACATATACTAACGAGTTTAACTGAGTGTCTTCCTCGTCGTTGACCAATCCTGAAGACTGCTAAAATCTTGTGAAACAAAATTTCCAATTTTCCGATTTTTCTTTTTTAAAGCTAAACAGATATGGCCCAGGTATTTGATGTACTTAAACAACTTTTTGAGCCATTTCTCTGTGTGTGTGTGTGTGTGTGTGTGTGTGTGTGTGTGTGTGTGTGTGTGTGTATGTATATATGTATATATTTCTAGAGATTCTTTTGTAAGTTTAAAACATTTATATTATTTGCAACAACCTTTTGTTTCACTCTTAGCACAAGTCATCTCTTCTCATGCCATAGAGGTGACAAAATTGTCAATAATAACACAAATTGTAAACTACTTTTTACTGTCAAAAGACCTGTACATATTTCAGTTATGTTTCAGTATAATCACCACACATATTAAGAAACTTGTCATACTGGTGCACCACCTTTCCAACATCCTCTGCAAAGAAAGATGCTGCCACTAAATGTGTTTGGGGAGAAGGTGGTAAAGGCCCTTTCACACAATCAAATTGAGCGGTCTCACTTGTTTATTAAGGGGTTTGTGTTGTTTATTTTTGGGTTTGTGCAAGTGTTTTGTACGTAATGTATTCACTGCAAGATCTTCAGTTGTCAAGCAGAGGAATGTTACAAAGTGTTTCTCCTCAGCTCCTGCTAAACTTCTGGCCTCAATTCTAGTGCTTCTTACTGAGCCTACCTCGAATGTTGATCGGCTTTGGCCGCCTCATAGAGAGGTTTTGCCCCAATTGACAGTGCTTTAGACTTCTCTTTCCCGCCGGGCCTGCCACTCCACTGGCCATGGAGGTGAGGGCCTGGGGGGGGGGCTTTGGTCCCGCCGGCCGCTGGCAGGAGTGCTGCAGGCAAAGGAAGGGTAGGGTGAGCTGCGGTGTGGAGGCGCATGCAGCGGAGAGGGCACTCTCTGGTTGAACGTCGAGCTGTTAAGACCTATAGCTCTTGGTAGTGAGTAAGTGATGCCGCGGGCAGAAGGCACTGGCGTGGTATGTTGGAGTGTTTTGTGACGTCGACCGACGTGGGCACTGTCGGCTAATAGGCCTAGCAAGTTTATGGGTGGATGTTTCTTCCTCAGCACCTGGTGAGTGTGCGTCCATCTGTTAGGGCCCACTGGAACCTCAGTGAGTAAGCCTTGTTGCCACGAGACTACATTTCTTCATTTGCCGATTCAAAGTTTTTGGAAACCCGGAAGAGACGGCAATTGGACATTTAAATGCCCGTGTGAGGGTGTAATGGTGTTTTGGATAAACCTTACGAATTCCTTTTGGATCTTCTGAGGCATGAAGGTTGGAACTAATCGGGCAAAATAAGCATTAGGATCCCAAGTGTTATTCCCTATACTGGATAGGGTGTTTGACAAGTTTTATAATTGTACGACGGACGCATGTTTGGAGTGTGACGCTTACGAGTCGAATGTGAAAGAAAGTAATGTGATTTGGGTTGCAGTGCACATGTCTAAATTAGTAGTGTATTGAAAAGGACTTGTTGCAACCTACTTAAGAGGTGTATTATCGCCGAAGATTCTCTTAAATAATAGTGTTTTGCGAGCTTGTATTTGTGTACTGTAAATTTATGAGCTGTGAAATTGAGTTGGTGATACACGAGTTTGAAACCAGATATGTATCCTTTTTCTTTGCTCGAGAATGCTCAAGTCCTTTGCTCACTAGCCCGCTATAAGCATTTGTTGGTTGACATGGTTGAAACTTGCCACACTTTTGGAATAGGTCCACTGCGCCTTTAGGAAGGCTATTGGGAGCTGGATAGAAAAGAGGCCATCAGCCTTTGTAAGTCGTGGTTGCTACCACGGCTCAAAATATTTATTGGATTCAATTTATTGAATAGCATGTTGGTTCAAGAAATTTTATTCAATAAACTTGAAAAATTACACACGATTTGTAAAAAAAATTATGCACAAAATAAATAATGTACCTATTTTACAATTATCTACTAACTTTGCACAACACGTAAATATTTGGTTTAGCTATTACAAAATTTCTTATTATTTTTGTATATATTATTTTAAAAAAAATAAAGCTTGGTTTTATTTTTAATATGATTAAATTTGCATACAGAACACAACTAACATGTAATTTTAATTAATACAGTCAGAAAAATCTCTACTCCATTCTAAAATATTTTGATTCAAGAAAATTTCAAAAATGTTTCAAACGATAATCTTTGACGAAATTTACGACATTCAATAAATTGAAAGACAAAATAGCAGCGGTTATAATGTCAACATGGCGTCACACGACATTTAAGAGATTGAAATTAATAAATTTTATAGAAAATTGAAGCCATATTTGATCAAGTGAAAGGGTGTTAAACAATAGTACTATGATACGATTCAATTGCTATCAAAGGTAGATGTCACTGGCAACCTCCGAGGAGACAAGGTAGGCTCAGTAAGGAGCACTAGGATTGAGGCCAGAAGTACAGCAGGAGCTGAGGAGAAACACTCTGTAACGTTCCGCTTCTTGACAACTGAAGACTTTGCAGTGAATACAATACGTACAAAACACTTGCAATTTATCCATCCCATGCTCTGGGTTGAAGGATAAATAGAATGGACAACTGTTACAGTCTCAAGTATTTCACGATAATAGAGGCAATTATTCTATCTATTGGTCCATATTTATTGAAAAAAGCCAAGTCATTCTTTACACAGCATACCTACAAAATTTACAACCTCATAGTGGCGTCGCTAAGTTAAAAAACCAGCACAATGAAAACTTTGCGGCTTAACCTTAAGAAGATAGTGACACCATCTTCCAAAACGCTCTTCTGGTCTTCATACACCTGAGGAAATAATTTAAATAGAGAAAAAGGCTTAAGTTATAAATGTACAAAAACAGGTTAGAAAGAAGTACTACTGGTGCAGGTTAAATTTGCCACGCTCAAACCACTTTCTGTTTTGCACAAAAAGCAAACACAAAGGAGCCCACTCCTGATGCTTCTCACCAAGGCCAGCAGAATCACGTGACCTCTTTCATCCAATCAGAACATCACATGATCTGGTGACAGCCATCCTGGCGCAACAAAATCAATATTAAAGACCATGAATAAAAGCTACTTAAAAATTTGATGGCTCATCCTATAACCTTCTAGAACATTCTAGAAGCCTCCAGGAGTATTCTACCTAATAAAAATCATATGCGATCTCCTAAAGAGCCAAAATACCTGCCAAAACAATTTATTCAGATACAAAAACCCTCCATGACAATTAAAAAAAAATTATTCTCACAGCTACCGTAGTGAATAAACAAAAAAAAAATAGCTAAATCCTGCAATGCCACAACTCTTCAGTAGTAACTTGACAGAAAACCATGAAGACTGGCAGCAGCAGTTGGAGTTCCTGGTTGACAATGAGGAGCAGCTGCTTGGTTCTCTCATCTGAATTCTATCCAACACAATGGACGAAGCAGAACTGTCAAAGACTGGAAGCTGCTGTAATTCACACTCTAGTTCTTCCAGTTGGTGGTGTTATTGGCTGTAACATACAGTTGTAGTGAAGTTTGGTTAAAATTTCTGTGGATAGTGTTAGTGGCACTGGTGTGGGTTACTGCAGCATTGTAGATTCCTTTTAGTGGTGATTAGAAACAATTAACAGAAATTGTAGAAAATGTTGAAGCTGCTTACACATTGTAAATCTAAATCAAATTATCATGATAACAGGGCTTAAATTTTTCAAGACTAAAATTATTAGGGATGTCAAAGAAAAGTTGTTAGCATGTACAACACCTTTAGACGGATGCTAGATTATGTGTGCAAAATATTCAGCCCTAGACAATAAAACAGAGGAAAGTGTGGCAGTAGATACATTGTAAACAGACTTAAAGGAAGTTGTTTTTAAAGTAGTAACCCAAGCAGAAGCAGAGGGGCCAAGGACACTAACAGTACATCTCTTGAATGTTAAGAAAAGAAAAACTTAATGCAATATTTTATAGCTAATTGTCATCAAGGAAGTATCGATTGTGTGTGTGTTAAGCTCTATGTTTTGCAAATACAATAGTCTTTGAATGTAATATCTCTATGCAGACAACAGTATATAATACCAGCTATGAAAAATAATCGTTTGTAAAACATAGCAAGACAAAATAAAGGCTGTATAAAACTTGTAATATAGATGCAATTTCATTATTCACAAGTACAATAAAATTCAACATTGAAGACATGTTTCATTCAGGATCTCGTAGACAGTAGCACACAGACAACAGTGTGCAGTAAGAGCACGCTTATCAGGAGCCTCAGTGACACTGTGAAGGTTGCACTGGAGGAGGAAAGCACAATGTTACCACAAAGCGAGAAGGTCATCAGGAGCAACTCATCCACTCCACAAAAGAAGTGTTCTATATGCCGTAAGTTAGGTCACTACACAGATAAGTGCTATTATAAGGTTGGTAATTGACTTTCTCAAAAAGAAATAAATGTAAACATGAAAGTAACTTATTTTGTTGTGGAAAGGCAGGATATCTATAGAAATTTTGCCAAGCTAACATTGTTAACCAGGAAAAGGTCCCTAAAGAATGAAACATTCCAGAGAATCCCACTCAGTCAGGACGTTGTAACAAAATGTCATAAAACTGTGTGAGAGGAACTATAAGCGACCAGTTGTCCTCTGTAAGTGATATGAATAAGGCAGGTTGCAGGATATTAACTAAGCAGGTAGTTACGTGAGAATTACCTTGTGCACTGAGTTACATTTCTATAAGAAATAGTGATTTAATATCCCTTTAACTAAATCATAACTTCAAAGTTATAGTTTTACCTCTATTTATTTTCAACGTATTCAGAACAAATGCAAGATTGTTTTCATGTTCAATATAGTATTTTCATTGTTAGAGTAAAAGAGCAGAAAAAAGATATATTGAATGTTGTTGTTTATTGTTTTCAATACGTTTGTACGTTCTGTGTTTAAAAATAGGTAATACCGAAATTAAACTTTTACAAAAGAACATGTGGTTTTTTCCCAGAAGAATACAATATCATACAAGAACAAGGCTGGAAGTTTATGTGTGTGTGTCTTTCTCTCTCCGCAGACAAACACGCGCTTAATGTCAACTCAAAAAGGTTGTTTCATTAATTAATCGTTTGTACTTTGATACCCTGATTCACTCAAAAGTCGGCCAGTGATTTGTTTAGCGTCGTTTGAAACTTGATACATATGCTGTTTAATTTTGTGTCACCTTGTTGTGTGCTGTTTAACCTGCACTGTCTATCTTTTACCTTTATTTCTACCCTTCTTGTACCTACCTTTATTTCACAATTGATACAATAATATAATAGAACATATTGTATTCCTCCGGGGAGGAAAGCCTTTTAGTTTTTAAAACAGCTGACTTCACTAGTGAATCACACTCTTCCAACTGCTCTCCAGAAAAATATGACTTTTGTGACATAGTGTCTTTTGCCTCAGAGGTACAGATATATATGTAGACACACACAGAATCACTATAAGCCTACTGTAGAGGATAGTCCTATGATTTTAACAGATACTGTAGTACTGAAATACTTTTCCAGTCACTTGATTCAGCACAAAAAAATTATTTTTCCCAACATAATACTTCAAAGGTGTACAAATAACAAATACATTTTTTTATAAAACTTTTAACTTTTGATTAAATATATTAACATAATCAAATTGACATTAAATTTTTCAAATTGTATTTTAATTATTCAGTGAAATAATGACATTTGTTTCCAATGAATATTATTATGTAATGAAATATTCACACACTTTACTTGAATTAAACACTATTTGAGATTCTCCAAATTATTTTATCTCCAGTGTAAATTACAGCATATACAATGAAAATACAAAATACATTGTTATTCTGAATCACCATAGTTTACAGGGATTGAAGGACAATTAATAACAAAAAATAAATACTCCAACTAAACTAAAAATTGTTAATATCATAAATTAAAATTCCTAATACTACTTGCAAAAAATAATACTTGTAGCAATAATTCCATACAAAACAAATAAAACGAATGAGCTGTGTGTCACTCTTGCTCGGGAGAGTCCGTATCATGAGCAGCACTGACCACGAAGATCCCACCACTCTCCAACCACTTCTGGCTGTAGGCAACAGGATCGAATGGTTTAGGGCTCTGAAAACAAAATATAATGGTAGTAAATTAAAATTCCTATTATAAAATATAGAATAATAAACTCGCAACATTTACAACACAACACAAAATAAAAAAGCAAATGTTTCTTTAGTATTAAGTAGAAATTAATGATAATCAAAACTCAATAACTCCAGATAATGGATTCAAAGTTAACTTAGTTATAAAGTCACAGATCTCTCATTTCCAAAAAAAAAAAACTTTTCCAAGTTCTGAGATCAACGACAAACCTCCTTTAAAGAATGCAACACAATTATTATGGACAACAAACATGTGGTTGGCTCGTTGTAGTAATGCAACATTTGATGCTTAGAATTTATTGGTTTCTGGACATACAGCATTGCTCATGTTTTGCTGATCAAACTTGTGTTGAATTACAAAGTACAAAAAGAACAAAAAAAGACATAAAACACACAAAAAAAGCAATCCCAGAGGAATTCTGTCCATTTTTTTTTATTAGACAACAAATAATTCTAAAGATAGAATTTAGTCAAATTGTCACAACACCCAGACACAAATAGAACCAAATTCCCAAAATGAAAAAAGATGGAAGTAGATAAAAACCAGTGAACAGTGGACAGCAAATAAAAGACAAGAGACAACACAAGTTAAAAACAACTAAAAAAATTCAACGTTTCAGGAATTGCGATCTATTCCCGTCTTCAGGCTGAGAAGTTTGAATTTTTTTTCTACTGCTTCTTCTTGCAGCACAATGTGATCCCAGACCTGCCAGCTGGCTTGGCAGGACCTTCAGGATAAATGGGGGGTGTTCTAGGGGGAGAACAAAGTACGTTCCAGCCGACGAGGCTATACGCTATTCGTAATAATGTGAAATTGGTGACCTTGCATTCTCCATCTCGCTCAGTTAAGAGTATGAGGGAGACGCCATGGTCCGCGGTGCATCAAGCGCTAGGGAGAGACTGCAAGAGCTGGCAAATTTGTTCCGTTGCATCCCTTTCGATGTTATGATGTGGGAAGCAGCAGTAAACCAGCGTCAACACTAGAGGAAACCTGCTGCCGGCAATAGTATGTTGACGACACCCAACCCAGAAGGGGAAGGGGCCGTGGTTGTAGTAAATGTGAAGCCCCCTCCAACCAGCTTGGAGGAGGCTTGCGTTGCTTCTGTGGCAGTGCTGTAGCAGCTGTCACCGGAGCTCTCTGGTGCATCCTAGGCCGTTGATTCAGTCGGCAGGTATCTTATCCCTCGTTGAGCAGACAGTACCTTTCACAGATAACCAGCTGCCTTGGCGGGGTTGTAGCGTTGTGGTGAATAGCTGTAGCAGCAGTTCGTTTATAGTTGCCGCAGCATGACTGGCACCTACGTCCAGTAAAATTCCTTGCAGACTTCAGGTCCACCCGCTCTTCTTACTACAGCAACCCAGGATGACACTTCAACGACTCCCGCCAGTTGGTCCGCCGACTGGTATTGGTTATTCCCAGCCACCCCAGCAAGCTGGGATCCCTTATCTGCCACCCAGGGATGCGTCGTGTCGCAGATGGTCGCTGCACCTGGAAATCCTTATGTACACACCCGACAGTAAGCCATGCTGCTGCATCCCACCAGTGGACTCGCCACACTTCGCCCCTTGGCACCCCAGGATCCCCCCCCCCCCGCCGACAGGTCACTTGGCGCGCGTCCCGACGAGATGTGCACAGTCCGGAGTCCACCACGAAGAAGTTCGTTGGAAAATTGGGGTTTATATACCCTGGATGGTCTCTTAACTTGCTTGGCCAATGGTGGCAAAGCATGTGGATTGGCTGGGCTCTCAGTCAACGAGAGGCAAGTATTCACCTGATTGGCTGAGCACCTTGTATTAATGTTGGTTGATGTTCTGCCGAGACTTTTAAATACTATAGATCTGTTTAATTAGTTTTGTATTTTTATTGTCTAACATGGTTTTTTTTTTTTACTGAGGGCAATCACATATTTTTCAGTTCAATGCTCTGTTGGCTTATGATGGTTTTGTTACTGGCTATGTAAGTTGATTCTTTTATTTTTAGTTTAATTCTGTCTTTTTCCTGACTTATCGGGTTAGCTGAGTCCCAGAGAATTTTGTAGCTATTTCCCCATGCATGTTTGGCAATTCTAGATTTCTGGATTTCACCCTTTCGCATGTTGTTCTTGTGTTCGTTAGCGTGAGTGGATAATGTTTTACTAGTATCACCTATGTATAAAGAGTCACATTCACATGGTATTTGGTATATGCTTTTGCGGGTCTGTTGTTTATCTACTATGGGTTTTACTTTAGTGAGAATGTTTTTAAATGTAGAGTTGGAACGGAATTCTGTTCGCAGGTCATATTTGTTGACCAGCTTTCTTATTTTTTTAGAGTCCACGGACATACAGAGTAATCAGAGGTCCAGAAGGTGGTTTGTCTGCTGTGACTTCAAACTTTGGTGAATTTGGTTCTCTTAACTGCTTCTCAATGATAAATCTAGGATACTTGTTGGCCATGAATTCTTATCTTAGATGACAGTGTTCCTCAATTAATGTTTTCCTGTCTGAGCAGATTTATTCTGCTCGGTTGGCTAGGGTGTGAACAATGTCCGACTTCGTGCTTGTTGGACGGTTAGATTCAAAATGCAGGTATTGATCAGTATGTGTCGGTTTCCTGTACACTTTAGTGCTGAGTCTGTGGTTTTCTGTGGAGATTAGGATGTCTAGGAAAGGGGTGCTATTGTTGGATTATATTTCATGTGTGAACTGTATTGATGGCTGGAGTGAATTGATGAAATCTGAAAATTTGGCCAGTTTTTCCAGTTCATGTTGCCAAACAAGGAAAGTGTCGTCTACGTATCACAGCCAAATTTTGGCCGGAGTAGTTATGTTACTTAGTGCCTCTTGTTCCAGATTCTCCATGAATATGTTTGCCATGAATGGTGAAAGTGAGGTCCCCATAGCCATGCCATCAGTGTTTTTATAGAAAGTATATTGTGGTGACACAGAGTGTCACAACCTCCATTATGGATGAGATGGGTATGGAATTTTTTTCACTAAGAGTGCTGTTATTTTCTAGTGTGAATTTCACTATTGTTAAGTGTTTCTGCGACTGGAACATTGGTGAACAAGCTCTGGGATTGTTTTTTTTTCCCCTGTGTTTTTATGTCTGAATTTTTTTGTTTGTCCTTTTTGTATTTTGTCATTCAACACAAGTTTGATCAGCAAAACATGAGCAATGGCGTATGTCCACAAACCAATAAAACTCCCACTGTAACAAACAACATTTGATGCAAGCTTCAAGGTCGCCCCAATAGCTGTAATTTATGAGCCACTAATGTGCAGGTAGAGAGAGCCCTTAAGTGACGGGAATAAATAAACAAAATTAACAAAAAGCAGAACTTGCATAACTCTGGCATTCAAATAACAGTGTAATTCAGTAAAGTGTAATAGTGACTGTTAACAACCCTGCTTGTGTGCAGGATAATCCTAGTTAGTTTCAGCTAGCCTTCTCAAGAAGAGAGAAAATGGAAGTGCCAGATTACTTGTAAGTAACACATCATACAATGCTTTGTTTTATACTGCAGTATTGCTAAGAAATCACTACACAAATTTTTTTTTAATTTCTTGCTGTAGTTTAATCATTATATGGCCTGCCATTCACACCGGGTAGCACCAAAATTGTTGCAAACATAGTTAGTTCTTTATTTACTCAAAGCAGGGTATAGTGTCTGCTACTTTCATGCGCATTGTGTAAAAATTAATTATATTATTTAAAAAAATCAAGCATAAGCATTCATCTGCAATAAAATATGAAAACACTAACACACTATCTCTCTCTCTGTGTGTGTATGTGCGCGTAAGTGTAGGGGGTGCATTAATTGTGTATGTGTGTGCGTGTGCATGCATGTGTGCGGGGGTGCGTTAATTGTGCACGTGTGTGTCTACATACATACATACATATATATATATATATATATATATATATATATATATATATATATATATACACACACACACACACACATATATATATAAACTTGCAATTGTTTCCTGCGCCACACGTGGGTAAAATTGGGGGAATGAGTGAGTGAGTGAAGAGATTTTGGTCAGCCTTTAACATTGAGGTCTTTAGTGCTGGTGAGGTTGACATGATGTGAGTATGGAGCAGCGCCGGAATGAATTGGCGGAGGAAACGGGAGATCCCCGAGAAAACCCGCCAACCAGCAGCATCATCCGGCATGATTCCCACATGCGAATAAAATTGGGGGAAAATAGAAAATGTGAGAAAAGAACAAGGGGATGAGAGACATTACTTTCCCTTCCCCTCTTACAGGTTAACTTGAGGGGCAGCCACCATCTCACCCCCCCCCCCCTCCTTCACTGTTGGAATGTATCTCGTTAGATCCACATGACAGGCTATTTGTGCTGATTTTACTGTCATTTTCTCTTTATTACTATTGTTTCAGTGTTACATAGTGTCTGGGTTTAATGTGTTGCAACGTGGTATTGTCCGAAGCACACAGTTTTTACAGTGCTAATTTTTTACTCCTCTCCTCATGTTTGGTGTTAGAAATGACAGTAGTTACCAAAATGGCAGAGTTGTATCTTTGTTTGACAAAGAACTGTCTCACGTGTGCTTATGAACTTGCACACATAGTCTCTGGTGATTCATCAAAAAGCATTTTGTTTTCTGGAAAAAGTCATTACCTATAACGGGTCCAGAAAAATTTTGATACCAACTTCGTCGCTGTTGAAATAATGACTAGTAGTGAAGTATGTATTATTCACCATTCTCTCTCATGCTGCTTGCATGATAAACTTTGAGGAATAGTACTTCCTTGTGTTGGATATATTCATATCATAAATTATGAGTTCAAAGGTAATAGCTAGGATTTTGTTTCTTTAAATATTAATATTAGTTGGCTCTTATTATAATCAGTATCTGCATTTTGAAAACGAGTGCAAGCAAAAACAGAATTTCCCTGTGGTTGGTAGATGTGGATTGGGCGTGAGAGACGGGGAATGTGAAGTAGACTGAAGCGGCTATAAATACTCAGTGGGTATTTATGTTGTATGGATATCAAGCATATATCAAGTAATAAAGTAGAAGATAACACAACATTCCCCAAATGTATTTGAAGTCATTGTAGCCGACCACGAAGATGTGTGCCTAATCAAAAAACTAGCATACTTGAAGATTATACACAATAGAGAGCCAACTTCAACACTGCATGAAAACTACGAGTTGAACATTTTGAAAACAAGCAGCTTCTCTTTACAGTTGTCAAGTTTTTCAGTTTTAGGTACACCCCATCTAATTGCATTGTACATTTTGAATATGATTGCTGAAAATGGATCTGTTCTTAAGGGTGCTGCCTACTTCGGAGTCCTGACAAGAGCAAGAATAGCAATATAAATGTTAAATTATACTACGTATGTGGTGCTCGGTCACCTTTCACAACATTGTTTTTGGACAAAAACCATCTTTTGCATCAAAATATTAAGCTATTGCTGCAAGAATAACAATGTGAGAAGAGTGTTTTCAAGTGTTGTTAAGTATGAAAATACTGTATTTACTTGTTCATAATTTTCAGGTATTGAAAAAACAGACTAAGAGATCCGTTAGCAATGTAAGCCGCACCAAAATTAACAAAAAAAGTAACTGGAATCATCCATGTAGGTTGAACAGGTGGCTAGCATAATTAAATATAATTTATAGGGGCCGGAAAATTTTGTGGATTCAATGACCCACATGCTAGAATCCATTGTCCTATGCATATTCAAGCTCCATCTATTAGTTCATTGTCTGCTGTTCCACTTAGTAGCAGCTAGGTGACAAATGGTCGGGGCTTGAGTATGCACAGAACAGCGCATTCTAATATGCAGGTCATTGAATCCACAAAATTTTCCTGCCCCTAATAATTTAACATATTAATCCCTATCCCTGCTCAAACCAGGGCCTTCTTCAGCAGTCATTACTAATGAAAAATCGCCACCCCCTCCGTATAAGTATATATTTACAAATATTCTACAATTAAAGTGCAACAGTATCTAACAATCTATCTTCATTGTCTGAACCAAGGTCAAATCATAGTCGCTCCTCTTGACTTTACAGTCAAGATTCATCTCTGATTCTTACTACTTTATAATTTCTTGTTGATAAATTGTTTTCCTTATGGTGGAAGTTAAGGATAGCTGTACCAGACTTTCCTTACCACCCTCTTCCATGTTTAATCAGCCACAGTTTTTTTAAGATTTGTTTTTTCTACGTTTGTTCCCAGTATCTACAGCTGATGTATACAATAATATTTGCCTGCTTCATATGTTGGCCTCTACTCTAAGAATCAGTTTTGTTGCTGTGCAGAAACATATATCCAAGGCAAAATTCCTTAGTCGGCAAGTTAACTGTCATTAATGAATATTTAGTACACATGTGTTAAAATATTTTGTTGTTAAACACTACCATAAATTTTGTTAAAGTAGTATTCTCCGGCTTTTGGGGCAGCGGTGGTCAAGAGGTCAGACCTTTCGCCTCCCACCTAGCAATCTGGATATGATCGCAGATGGGTCCAGTATTGGATTTTTCGCATGAGGGAAACGTGGCAGACATTGCTGTTGGCCGGCTGGATTTTCTCTGGGAACTCCTGTTTCCCCGCCTCTTTCATTCCATTGCTGCTCCATTCTCATCTCATTTGCACCTCATCCATTCTTTAGGCTGGACTAGCAAAAGGCATGCCTTGCTAGTTGAGCAGTCAACTCAACCTTCACTTCAGCCTTCTCTCATATATAATGTGACCCTATCTGAAGTCGGGAACACATAGTGGGTTTTCAGTATGCTTTGGCTTTAATCATATTGTTACAATTATAAGAGTTTGTAAATGATGAGAGTTTAGTTGTAATTGAAATTAAAATAACACTGCTAATTTACTTGTTGTTTCTACCACGACCACTTGCTACGCTAACATCCATACAGTCTGTTACTTTTATACACATAGTTGAATGTCTGCAAGAATACTTTTATAACTTCTATAAACAGTACCTACTACAATTTATGTGAGTCTTTCTCTCCATTTTGGTCCTAGTCACTTTCCTCACCTCATTCACAAGTCCTTCCGCTGCAGGCTAACACTCGTTCAGTGTACTGCAGGCCTCCTACAAAATGTTCTCGACCAGTTCACGAACACAGGATATCCCCTGAAGTTACCACTTCCTTGTCAAATTCACTGCCACAGACGACACTCACAGCTTCATAGGTAGAACTCATAAGAGCTTCACTAGCTGCAGAACTCCAGAACTCCTCACCTGGGAGAAAATCGTCCTCCGATGCCCTCTCACTAATTTTTGGAATGTTCCCCCAGCAAGCACTCAGAGATAAACAAGGGCTAAACTGTAATGTTCTGAAAATAAATATTCCGTTATCCTCAACAGACTATATGAAACTACATATATTCTTCTGATACTGTAGTGGGCCGCCCGGGAAATGACCTTTGTTGCTATAATCAACACTACTCAGGGTTTCATTCAAAGATAGACATTTGCAGCTAGTGTATCAGATAACCATTCATCTCCCTGGGAAGAAAATAAGGCAATAAGGATGGCTGGGAAAGGGAGGGAGGTAGAGAATTGTGGCAGCCTTCAATTCACCTGACTCATTACACTGCCCTTCCTTAAATCTGTTCATTTCAAACATTCTCAGGGGCTACCAGTTATTCATAGAGAGCCAGGCAGTCAGTGTGGACCGTTGGGCAACAGTCTTTCTTACTTTCTGGGTTGTATTGCCACACCAGCTATCCTAATGCAAAGCCTTTATCAGATGTTCTTCAAACATAATGAGTCTTCACCTGTTTCGATTGATTTTAAGGTGGCTCCGACAATATTCATGTGCCTTGACCAACTTCTAATGTAGCTCACCGGTATATTCTGGAGTGGCAGCTGATTCTTCAACTGGCTGTCCAAAAAGCAGGTTGCATGAGAGACTGAGTTCCCTTACAAACAGCATTTTTGAAGGTGTTACCACCCTACGCTTCAATGTGAGTGAATTCCACTGAACCCAAAATGATTTTACTGTTCCAATTAGATTGGTGGCCAAAATTGCTTTCACCATAGCTATAAGCTGTCTATGTATCACCAGTAGTTCCTCTCGGGTATTCCAGACGTCTCTCCTTCCCATCCCGTGCTCTGTGCTTGTGATAACACTGTTCCAATTCTAACATCATTTGCATCTGTATCCAAAATTAATTTACCTATACGACTAGGAAAGCCTTATATAAGTGGAGACATCAAAATTTATTTCAATGTTGTAAAAACAATTTCGCATTCAGGGAACCAATTGTAGCTAACCCACGCACAAAGCTGCAGTAATACGCATACAAAGTTAAGAAGCTCTACATGTGAGTCTTATCAATTCGTCTAGGCCAGTCCCTTAGCTTTGGTTTTATCTGGGTTATCTATACAGTTTGTTACTATATACTCAAATCTATTCACACAGTTGAATATCCGCAGAAATATATGTTATCACTTCTATATACAGTATTATTACAGTATGTACACTACTTTTTCTCTTCAGTACTTTCCCAGACACTCTCCACACCCCACGCACAAATCCTTCTGCCGTACACTAACACTCACTTTGTTTATTGAAGGCATCTCACAGAATGTTCTCGACCATTTCATAAGCACTGGATAGCCTCCAACATCACCATTGCTTTGTAGAACTTGCCACTGTCGACATCACACGCTTGTCAAACCCAGAACTCAAGAATTTTACTAATGGCAGAATTCCAGATCTCAGAACCACAGAACTCCTGGGCTGGGGAAAAATCATCCTTGACCCGTGATCATATCTAGCTCTATGGGAGGGGGAGGATGGAGTTGTGATGCACAAACGAAAGTAGAAATAGGCCAAAGAGAGAAGGAGAAAGTAGTGCGTGCGTGCAGCTTCATGTTCTGGCAGAGGGGGAACCAAATACGTGCAACTGTTTTGATCAAATCCAACTCACTCTCCAGGTCCAACTCCACAGTGGATCAGTAATTGAACAGCTCTGCTGCTAGTGTTGTGACTGTGAATGCGAAGTTATCTGATTTAGAACAGTAATGGCACTTTATATTTTTGTCCAGAACTTTGCAGTGATTCCACAATTAATTTCTTTTTGAGGTGGCACTATCAATGGTGCTGCAAAAAAAAAAAAAAAAACCTATGTATGTAGGTATGTTGGGCCGGTTAGTATTCAAGTACTGATGATGGAACGGAATTCATCCACAAACTTCAGCATGTTGTTCCTCATACAAAAAAAGTTTGGAAAATTAGTGTACGTTACCTAGAGCCTAATTATAATCAGAAAAAGTGTAGAAACATTTCAGGCCATTCGTTCTGTTGTAATTAAATCTTACTTTACAGCAAAGAAGAACCTAACAATATATACATTTGATGTTACTAACTTTTTCTTACTACATTTTTCATCGAGAATAATTTCATTTTCGTTAGTAACTCTATCATAAAGATTAGCAGTGAACTATTTTAACTCTAGCTACAAAGCTACTTCGCAATAAAAATATTCTTTGCTGCAACCGTAATGGTATTGGGGCAAAGAAAATAGTTTTTGAGTGCACTTACTTTACTTGCCAAATCTTATATTAAAAGGAATGAGAACTATAATAAGTCATACGAAAATGAACCACAAGCAATCGTCAGAGCCTCAAGGCACCGGTACTTAGCTCAGACTGGCCAGACTCATTCACTAAGCGCGATCCATGTTCCCTGGGAGGATTTGATACTGTTGCAAACAGTTCCAACACCCATACCGCGCTTGGAACTGAACTGCTGCTTATAAAAACAGATAAAGGGTTTTTCATACATAGTTGAAATTCAAACTAACCATTATATATGATCTTTTAAATGTAATGTATTATAACCTGTAAACTTTTTCATAGGCAGATTAATGTTGTGCAAGTGGTTTAAAATAAACTACCTATATATTTTGTAAATAAATATTTCTATTAAATTTACAGATAGATTTTTTTTTACATTGGTCGTCATACAATGTGGATTATAGTTATTTACTCCAGAGGTCTTCATATATTCACTTAATATATATTGTACTAATATTTCTGTTGCTGACTACTGTGTAAGACGTACATTAACTGATTTTATTGCTTCTTCTATAAATAAAGTAAAAGTTACAAACAGCAATTTGTCGCAAAGACTAAGTTGTCACATGAAGTAATTACGTCCATCTACTGCAGTTATGGCAAACAAGAGAGGTAGTAGTGATCACTGGTATTAGTTTGAAAACATAGTTATTACTTGGTAGCAGTAACCGGGACAGCACTTACGGTGGCCACCGGTGTGGCTGTATTTTGCGCATTCAAGGCCTAGACATGCAGAAGCGATAAGGATGATACAACACGTGCATCATGCCTCCCCCTAGCCTTTAAGCACAGGTCACTGAACTGACGTGCAGTCTTCGTTTCGACAACTCGCCTCTATGAAACATTCAGTGGTGACCCTCACTTTTAATGACATAATATTAAAGTTAAAGGTGTACTGTACATGCCTACACCTTTTAAAAGATACTGTGCGGAGATTTTCATATCTAAAAAAAGACGCAAATACAGCAATTTTTTGCTTTTTATGGCTGCTAGAATATATGCTTAAACGAGTAGTGGTGAACCTGAAATAAATACATGCATGCATGTACTGTAGAGTAACTGGCCTCACCAGCCATATGAATTTTTTTTTGCTGTTCTATTTAAGTATTGTTTGTGGGACCCCAGAGTTAGTCTCACACCGACCATAATGCCAGCCCACAAAGTAAGAGCCCCCAACTCACTAAGGCAGCTACCATATATATCTGTATATTTTTCTTTGACCCCATAAATCAGTGCAATTGTGAAGTGAAGCCCCACATTTCGTAAGTTGCCCGGTCAGAGTGGT
>PNEQ01086066.1:54574-66753 GCA_003012365.1 Medauroidea extradentata | reverse complement strand
ACACACACACACACACACACACACACACACACATATATATATATATATATATATATATATATATATATATATATATTCATAAAGAGTTTACCCGTGACATGTAATATCAATGGAAGTCATTAAATTTCACTACGTGCATTAGTTTTCGCTGCTTATAAAAACGAAAAATATTAATATGTTCACTTTGAAATGCCAGTATAGGAAAACTGATTGTGGGTTTTTTTTTGTAACTGAAAAATGCACTCTCAAGTAACGTCTATAAAACTAACACTATTTCATACAAATATATAGTTACAATTATTCTCCATTTCAATGTCTTTAACCGCCCGTTAAGTATATTATGAAGTAATTATGGAGCAGCGACGAAATTCTACGGCGCGAGAAGATCCACCTGCCAATGCTAACGTTCGCCAAGTCTCGTACGTTAAAAAAATCGGCAGTGACACTGCCAGGGATCGAATCTGGAACGCCGTGGTGATTGGTAACTCAGGTCACCATTACACTTCTATCACACCTTTAGTTGCGCGAAACTAATGTTTAATTTAAAAAGGCAATGGTATGATGTCAGACTTGTTTCACTTGTTTATGACTCATAATATACTATGTCTCTTCGCCTGCCTTGACCTTAATTGTAAGTAACTTGAACAGGGGTTGCCTTAACATTCTCTTTATATTTTAATAAAATATATACTAATTCCATTTTGACGCGAGTTTATGAATCGTACCGTACTTTTGTCAGGAAACTGTGATCGATAATACGATGTTTTAAATTTAAATACTTTAGCAAACAATTTTTACACATCACTACGTATATAAATTTTATTTCAAAAATTACTACAACTTGCGAAATTAAATACGCTTTTTAGAGTAAACACATAATGTGCTATTTTTTCTTTCATCATGTCAAAATGTGGCGTAAATTATGGCATGTCACATTGACCATTAAAAAAGAACCGACTTATGGGTGTTAACTCAGGTGTTATATAATTTCATAAACATTTTTCATTTGTTATTTTCAGACTGAGAATTACACGATATTTTCTATCCGGAAGTAAATGTTACTTGTCAAAATTCGCTACGTACTCTCTAAGCATACAAAACGAATTTCTTAAATTTTAAGAAAACTTTTCATGCCGAAGTAGACGGTCCATGTATTGGTTATAAATAAATTACGCTAATAAAGAATTAAAACACACGTATTTTCACTTTTTAAGATAGTAAAGTGTCCTATTACGCTATTTTAATAGTGCTGAATCGTTTGCTTACTTGTTATTCCGAATGTAAAGTAATCGCTAAAATAACTTTAATCAAGTCTTGCTTAGTATAGCAGTTTCTACATTTTGATGTCATATAACGAATTGTGCTTTCCTTGAAGATTACAACATTCAGTTTCACAGTTTGATGAATCTATAAAAACCTTCCTCGCAGTCGTATTGTGGTTCTGCTTTGTAAAGAGTGGTGGCAACGGAAGCAGAACTAATTTTAATTTATGTAACATATTCTTTGCCTATGTGTGTACAGTTAACGTGCAACAGACATTGCCGACGTGCTTCTGGGCTATATTAGCAACAAAATTTTTTACTAAAGCAACATTCTGGACGTGTCCACTCGGTAATTACCAAATAAGGTCACACTCACACAAGACGCTTTCGAGTGTGTTTTATTTAATTTTAATGCATGTTGTTTTGCTTTAAAGCGAGGGGAAGGAGCGTAGGGACCCTGAATGCATATGCTATGAGAGAGAAACGAGATTACATTTCTTTCTAGTACGTGCAAAAAGAAAAGAAATTACCGTTGGTTTTAAAATTCCTCTCACATTCTCCACCCCTACTGAAACGCTCCTCACAATAAATTATTTTTTGTGCGTGTGCGGTGCTTTGAAATGATCCAGTAGAAGACGTGAAGGTTGGTTACTGAAATTTTG
Organism: Medauroidea extradentata; assembly: GCA_003012365.1. Lineage (NCBI taxonomy): Eukaryota > Metazoa > Arthropoda > Insecta > Phasmatodea > Phasmatidae > Medauroidea > Medauroidea extradentata. Next base: position 64,829 of record PNEQ01086066.1, on the reverse strand, counting down.
CCTAGATTGATACTGGCTCTAAGCTCATACTTTCTAAGTAGTTGTTGACGTATTCGCAGGGAATATTCTTTGTAACCGCACTCCTATAAAATACATTTTCCTAAATTTGCTAACAATACATGTTCGAATTTCGTTGTTTGAGTTCCTTTAATCTTTGCAGTATATAAGTCTGTTCAGCACATGTTTGTATGTGTAAACAGAAATCAGTTGCATTACAGGTTCAGAAGCTCTCATTCCACATGGAAAATGAGATAGAAAACATTGTATTAATCAAGTTGTAGAGTAAGACGTAAAATAAGTATTCGCCATTAAAAGCTGGCATTCAAAATGGCTTAAAAATAAAACAATAAAATTAACGTAAGATAGAAAAGGAAATTCTGTTGTTAGTCAGAGGAAGTTTTATTACGAGTCACATTTATTTAAGCAAGACCTAGACGTAGATTGCTGCTATTGAGAAAGAAGGAGTTGGCATTTTACTATCCTACTAATGTGTTTGTAACTTTTTTTTACTTGGATGTCTTTAAAAAACATTATAATAATGCGTAAATATACAACACAAGTAAAACTGATGACATACACCTAACCGGACAGGTTTCTCAAGACAAAACGCAATATTATGTGTACGCTTACCACTTTTCATAATGCAAAGGGTAAGAATACAATACCACTGTTTTAATGGATCAGAGTTTGCTTCAAGGAGCATTGTTCAGAGTTTTGAATATCATGTTATTTAAAACGATACTTGCGATTAGGGATGAGTTACAAAGTAATGAATTATTTTGGAATAGCGTATGTCGAAAACGATTGTTTTGTTTATATCTTGCAATGTTAAAGGGCCTCGCCTACCAACCGCTTAAAATGTGTTTCAGCATGTTCGTTAAACTATTCCACATATTTCCATTGTGCCAATGTATGAAAAGAAAATATACTTCAAACGATTACTGAAGGGTCGTTTAAAAGCTTCACGTCGAATAGAAAAATCATTTTAGAGCCCCTCAAAATTGCTAAAAACAGCTCTTTCGTCATGTTACATCTGGAAACCTAGTCAGATTATTCGTGGGAAAGAACCGTAGAAGCATGCAATGTACTAAGCTTAAAACTTTCCACCAATAAAAAATAGGGTCGACGCTGAAAGTGTCAGTAAGGCGAGCGATCTACGATACCACTGCACGCCGTTTCAGTGTAAGCGTGTTTACTAGAAGTTCATTATCAAACAATGTATATACGTATAATTCCTTCACATTTTACACTACCAAAACGTAGTGCTTTAAATGGAAACCCTACATTTTATTTTCAATCAATTATAATCAAAGATATTATGGTATATTAAATATGTAAATTATCTAAACCTGTGAGAAGATATAAAAGATTGAACACTTCAAAGATAATATTATTACATACAAGTTTAATTGACATTTTATAATGGCGATGCTCTCAAAAAAAACATAATTGAAATGATGTAAAACAATATATTTTACAATGAAATTTTGTTTTGAATATACTCGTAATTATGTTTTTGTTGTTAAGTAGCACATTATATAAAATAAGTACCTAACAAGGATTTTTTTAAAAGAATCATTCTCATATTGTAAACCAATTTACAAATCTTTTGACTAAAGTATTATAATAATCATTATTGTAGACGTATTGGTCAGCATTTAAGACGCCCGCCTACTTTCCATGTGTTTGTGTGAGAGAGGCATGGCGCCAAAGGCGATGTTGATCTCCTCATATGGTGCGGTATCGCCTCTATCGCAACACACTGAATCGGCATGCAGTGGTATCGTAGATCACTCGCATGACTGACACTTTCATTGGTGACCCCGTCTTTTTATTGGTGAAAAGTTTTAAGCAAAGTCCATTGTATGCTTCTTGAGTAGTTTCACACGAATCCCGTGAGTAGTTTTTCAGATATAACAGGTTGAAAAAGCTGGCTTTAGCCATTTTGAGGAGCTCCGAAATTATTTTTCTAATCGACGTGATGCTTTGGAACTACTCTTCCATCATCGTTGGGAGTGCATTTTCTATTCGTAAATAGACACATTTGGCATATGTGGAATAGTTTCTTTAAAAAATACGTGTTTACGAACACGCAGCAACTCATTTTAAGCACGTGGTAGGCGAGGCCCTTAACAACTAGGCCTTTACCGCTAGTTAGGGGTGACGTGATGTAGGTATGAGGTGGTGCCGGAGTAAGGGAGGCGGGGGAAGCGGGATATCCCCGAAAAAACCAGCCGACTAGAAGCATAGCCCGGTATGATTCCAGCATGCGATAATCCGGGGACGTTCTCCGCCGGGAATACATCTAGGGTTGCCTTGGTGTGGGGCGAGTGGTCTGACGACACGGCCACTGCAGTCGCAATACTAATCACTGTGTATTTATCTGTAGTAAAGAATTAAATTATAATATGTGAAACATGAATTGTGGTTAATTTCGCTTTGCTATTCAATGTATACCTACGTCTATATACCGATACATGTAGCAAACTTGGATAAGACTGGATTCGTAAACGAGAGGAGACAGGTTCGATGTGCGGTCTGGTCTTCTCCATTTTATTTTAAGCGTTTCTCGAAAATCACCCCAGCTAACCTCTACGGCAGTTTTCAGTTCAGGCAATAATCAAAAAATACCCTGTCACTATTCTCACTTAGTTTGTGGTCTTGTCTCTGATTATTTCGTTGCTGGTATAACAAGCAATCCTATCATCCGTCTACCTTTTGTAACCCGTAAATATTTGCACAGATTAGTTGAACTTCCGAAAATATAATTTTAATGAAAGTTAGACAGGAAGTTGGTCTTCACGTCTCGTCGATGAGGTCATTAGAGTTGGAAAACACCCAGAAAACACAAAGAGTACAAACCGGAATCGCACCGACTCCGGCCAGTCGGAAAAGTAGACAGCGGGCTGATGTCTTTTGCCGGAATCCAGCCGATGACTTTTTGGACCAGCGGCAAACAGTTTGCCGACAAGTCATAAAGACACCCTACCGATTCCGGCAAGACGTCAAACAGACATCAGACCAACTGCGGTTATGTCTTTCAGAACACCAGCCCGATGACGGCTTGATGTCTTTACAGGCACTGAAGCGGCGACTGCTGGATGTCTTTCAGGACACACTGAGAGAAAGAATTGTTTCATTATACTAAATATATTTGTTTGGGCGATGTTTGCTACAACTAAACAATATTCTGTTGGTAAGACCAAGCTTGGAGTCCTCCAAACAAATTTAATTATTTCCCTCGACCAAATTATTCATTTAAACGCCAAACGTATATTTGGTTGCTACAGGACGTCGAATAAATATTTTGTAAAAACAAATAACTCGTTACAACTTGTCAACAACATAATATTGTTAGTTATAAGTTAAGTGCTTTGAACCAACAATTTTTTTTTCGTTGGACTAAATGATTTTGTTGGCGAAACTCAATACATTTGGTTGACTTGCGGAAGATGACAGACTGGCGTGCGTGAGCGATAGAATGGCGAACACTGTATACCTCAAAATTCAAAATATAAGTTTGTGCCACAAGTAGGACGTCTAAACTGTTAATCAGCATAATTTTAGTACCGTATCTTAATTTTAGCTATAACAATTTCAAAGTGGTTAATTCGATTGATCACAAAAGAAAATGCTATAAACTTGGAAAACACCGCAGCTGCACGTCTCGTTTTGTGTGCTGCGGTGCACGACCTAACAATTCCTATACAAATAACAATCTGAACCGTCATGGAAGCATTCGTAGCTCAGCCGACCCTCGTGGCTCAGTTGGTTTGCCGACCCCCCCCCCTCCCACCACCGTGGCTCAGTTGGTTGCCGACCCCCCGTAGCTCGGTTGGTTGAGCGACCGACTTGGATACGAGGGGTTCTGGTTTCGATTCCCAGGTCTGGCTGGGTGTAAAATTTGTGTTTGTCCGTTAGAGTCATTTCACTTGTAAGAGTCACCAACAACTGTCACAACTGGGGAATTGTCAAATACTTAAGCTGTAAAGGGGGGATGTTTGGCTCGTTGGCGATGTTGCGACCTCGCCAAGGAGCCTAACATTAAAAAAAAAAAAAAAAGTTGGTTGAGCGGCCGACTTTGGTGCGAGGGGTTCTGGGTTCGATTCCCAGGTCAGGTTGGGAGTTAATTTGTGTTTGTCCATTGGTTCTCAAACCTTGTCACCATACAAATTGTTTCACGAAAATTACTAGGGTCACTCGAAATATGTCAAACCAAAAGGGGGGAACGGTTGGTGCAGTGTTGATGCGGAAGATTCCGCATCGCCGCTGCACCAAACATTTTTTATAAAAAAAAATAACAAAAAAAGAAAAAAAAATTGGTTGAGCTGCCGGCTTTGGTGCGGAGGTGGGGGAGGGGTCTGAGTTCAATTCCCAGGTCTGGCTGGGTGTAAATTTGTGTTTGTCCATTTGGGTCCCAAAAATTGTCACTATACAAATTGTCTCACGAAAAGTACTGGGGTCACTCAAATTAAGTCACATTAAAGGGGGAAATATTTGGTGCAGTGATGATAAGCCGCTGCACTAAACACTTTATAAAAAAAAGTTGGTTAGGTCATGAATTGAAGGTGTTAAGTGACGGGATGACGGATCAAATCCCAGCGTGGCAATGCTATTTTTTTTAGCTCTAAAAATTTCAGAAATTTTTCAAATTTATAAAATATAATTTTTTTAATTCTTAAAATATTGCATGAGCATTTGATATGGCCAACGAAATATTTTTATGACCAGCTAAATATTTGGTACCGCTAGCAAAATTTAGCTATTTGCCTCAAACAAATCGAGGGAGCAAAATAATTTGGTACGAGCAAACAAATATTTTTGCCCCTATACAAACATGTGATTTGGTTGATTCAAACAAATTTTGTTTGCACCAACAAAATTTTTGTCTCAGTGCACTGGACAGTCGACGGCCAGATGTCTTTTGGGATATCAGAAAATTACCAGCTGGATATATTTCGGGATACCAGACTGGTAGAAGTTGGATTTCTTTCAGGACACAGTACCAGCAACAGTTGGATGACTTTCACAGAACCAGTACTAATAGCCTGGACAACTACCGATAAGATATCAAATAGATGTCTTGCCGTTAGCAAAGAAGATGGAGGGCTAGTGTCGTAAAAGCAGCAGGCCGGTGATGGCTGAGTGTCGGAAAAGACACCGGGCCATTGAAGGCTGACTGTCAGAAAAATACACGGGACCAGTGATGGCTGGGTGTCGAAACTTGGAGGACAGGAGATGGCCAAACATAAATATAAATGTATTTCCAAAAAGTTTCACATACATGTTAAAAACGCTTTCTCTAGTGTTTTGCCCATGTCACCACGTACCTGATGCAATCATATATCAAATTTTGATTTTGCATGAACGGAATGTGTTGAGCTCGAACCTGCAATCTTCTCATCGTAGTCCATCGTGCTAACCACTACACCACACCACCTTGTTGGAATTTACGTATGAAACATATCAACAAGTAACTGTTAAGCGGGCCGGTGTCTCTTCCATGATATATGGATTCTATCTGTTAAAAGTCACTGCGCCTTTAACGGCCCGGAGTATTTTTGTCGATTTCTTATTAAGTGTCTTGAAAGGATAGCGAGCGGACGTCTTTTTCGGGATAGCTAATGTTTATCTAAAAAATACATCTTACTGTTAACTCCCTGCTGTCTTCTATCATGTTGTAGACACTTGGGTACAGTTTTGACAACGGGCGAATATCTTTCTGACAGTTAACCATCATTTTGTGTTTGCTGGGAAGTTCCCTATAACTGACATCTAGTGATTGTATATTTAATGACAGTAAATCTGTGTTTGGGAAATTACATCATGGCGGTAACGGGCTGGTATCTTTTTGGCGATAGTTAGGTCAGTGTCATAAAAAGGACCTCCACTGGTAGTCTTTTTAATGACAGCTTACCTGTGTTTGGAAAATGACATCTTGTCGGTATCGGGCCTGTATGTTTTGGTGATAGTTAGGCGAGTTCCATAAAAAAGACACCCAGTTGTTGTATTTTTAATGACAGTAAATATGTGTCTTGGAAAAGACATCAGGCCGGTAACGGGCCGGTATATTTTTGGCGATAGTTGGTGAGTGTCGTAAAAAAGACAACGGATCAGTGTCTTTTTCATGACAGATGACCTGTGTCTTGAAACAGACATAGTGCCTGTAATGCGCCAATAACATTTTGGCGATATTTTATCGATTTTCATTAAACAGACAACTAGTGGTTGACTTTTTAATGACAGCTACCTATGTCTGAAATAAAAACATCATGCCGGTATTGGGCCTGTATCTTTTTGGCGATAGTTTTGTGAATGCCATATAAAAGACATCCAGTTATCTTTTTCATGACCGTAATTCTGTGTCTGGGAAAATACATCATGCTGGTGTCGGGCCGGTATATTTTTGGCGATAGTTTAGTGAGTGTCATAGAAATGACATCCACCGGTAATTTTTTTAATGATAGCTTGCTTGTGTCTGGAAAAAGATATCTTGTCGGTGTCGGGCTTGTATCTTTCTGGCGATAGTTGGGTGAGTTCCATAAAAAACACATCCAGTTGTTGTCTTTTTAATAACAGTAAATCTGTGTCTGGGAAAGGACATAATGCTCGTAACGGGCCGGTATATTTTGGCGACAGTACGGTGAGTGCCATAAAAAAGACACCTACTTGTTGTCTTTTTAATAGCAGCTTACCTGTGTCTGGAAAAAGACATCTTGTTTGATGGTAGGCCACTGTCTGTATAACGACAGCTAACAAGTGTCTGGAAAAAGATATATTGCCGGTAATGGGCCGATACATTTTGTTAATGTTGGTTGAGTCGTCAAAAAGATATCTGACCGGTGTCTTTTTCATGACAGATTGCCAGTGTCTGGAAAAAGACATCATGCCGGTAATGAGCGGATAACTTTAGGCAATTGTCAGTTCAGTGTCGGAAAAACAGCTAACCGGTGTCTGGAGAAAGAAAACCTGCCGATAACTGGCCAATGTCTTTTCATTCAAAATTGGTTGATTGGTGGAAGGACATCAGGCGGGTGTCTTTTTACTGACTGCTGTCTGGTTTCTGGAAAAAGACAAGAAGCCTGTGTTTGCCCGCTGTCTTTTTGTGTTCTGCAGACACTGGAGGTAAGTTCAGACAGCAGGCAGACAACTTGCCGACAGTTTGTGTTTTCCGGGAATGTTTCGGGTAGACAGGAAAAGTGGAGAAAAGCAGCCATGGGCCCATGGCCGTTAGTTACGCATCATCTCGGCAATCGTTTTAAGTGATTATGGGAAATTATGGGATACCGAAGTAGGAACCGAATCATAGTCCTTCCTAATGCGAATCCAACGTGTTTCCGTTGCGGCCGCGGTGGCTGAGGGGTCAGACCTCTCGCCTCCCACCAAGGCGATCCGGGTTCGATTCCCGGCGGGGGTGGTCCCCGGATTTTCGCATGTGGGAATCGTGCGGGACGATGCCGCTGACCGGCGGGTTTTCTTGGGGATACCCCGTTTCCCCCGCCCATTCATTCCGGCATTGCTCTATACTCACATCATGTCACCCCTCACCAGCGCTAAAGACCTCGAAGTTAAGCGCTGACTAAAATCTCTTATTTATTCATTCATTCGTGTTTTCGTTGCGCCACCTCGCAAGGGTTCTAAAACTAAAGTAATGCATTTATAATTGTTATTGTAGCTATTATTACGTGCATTAATGATTCAAATAAGATACACAAACATAGTATCGAGACTAAAATGTAATATTTTTAAATGAGTATAAAACTAATCAAAATTGGATTTCATCTCTGTATGTTTTCTTCCCAAATAAAATATTTTTCTGTAAAGGAATATAATTACGTCACTGAATAACTTAGAAGTCTAAATATCAATGTCAATATCCGGTTATTTAGGTGAGATGATGGTCAGTGGTTAACATTGACGTCATCAGCGCAGGAGAGAGGTGTCATGAGGAGAGAATGGAGCAGCGCCGCAACGTGGATGCGGAGGAAACGGGATATCCACAAGAAAACCCACCGACTAGTGGCATCGTTCGGCACGAGTCTCACATGCAACATTCTATCGAACACGGATCACCTTGGTGGGAGGCGAATGGTCTGAATATTCGGACACCTACCCCCCCCCCCCCCCAGTTATTTAGGAAAGTCATTAATTATTTAGTAGGCCTATACTGTATGATTTGTTATTCTTAAGTAAATGATTCCTAAACTTTCTGTTAGCGCTGGCTCCAAATTTACCAAAACAATATAAAGCAGGGGTAAAATTATTCTAAAGAATGCCGCAAAGTGATGCACAAGTAATTGTTTTTAATAAGTGATAATTGGAATTATTTTCACGATCACAATCGGGGCCGCATTGGCCGAATGGTCAGACCATTCGCCTCCCAACAAGACGATACTGGTTTGATTCCCGTCGGGGTCTGTCACCGGATTTTCACAAGTGGGATCGACGGGATTTCTCGGAGATCACCCGTTTCTCCGCCCCCTTATTCCGGCGCCCCACATATTCACCTCATTTCACCTTTCACCTGCTCTCAAGAACTCAATGTTATGCGCTGACCAAAATCTCTCACTAGCTCACTCACTTTACGAGCAGAAATATTTGTTGAAAATGAAATAATAGTTTTATGATAGACATTTTGTGGATTGTTGCTTGCAGCAATAAGATTGTCTTTCTGTAGCAAATATTGTTCAGCCAAACACGTACATATCAAGAGTTTAATACCGTCATATTTTCAGTCGGATTAGTGCCGTATTCTAGAATGTAACCTGATACAAATATTTCTCGCTGCACAATTTTCTATTTTACTGTAATATTTAAATTTTGATCATAAGGATAATTGAGAGACTAAATAACTCTCTCCCATTCACAAAACTATATCAATTATAAAACAAAATTGTCAAATTCTAGGTTAGCTTATTTATAATTGAATTACGTGAAAGTTTAACAGAGCCAATATTTCTGATAGTAGCCTACTTAATTTACTGCCATCCTTATATTTTTCTATGTTCATAATTTTAATAGTTATTAGTATTCCCTTTTAAGTTTCTTCACAATAATTTTGTTAAGTTTTTTTCTTTCTCTTTCACGTTGAGATTTTATGGAGACTCAGAAATAATGAAAATGATATAAATGTTACAGTCAAATGTCATATACAGTATATATTTATTTTTTAGTTAGTTAAGTAATTTATTATTTTTTATTAGTCTTCATTTTATTTGGCGAAGTTAAGGAGAAGTCGCCTTGTCTTACACTTAACCACAGTATACATAATAAAAAAGCATTTCACAATGTAACAGGAGATGAAACGGAAATATTTATTTTACGTAGAAAATTATTAACAACATTGGCAGCATTAAAGTTAAAAATGTTTAGAAAGAAAGAAGAAAAATATTTAGTCACAATACAATAAATAAAACTAAAGCTAAAAACATTAACTATCACATTCATTCACACATTCATACAAAGGTGTATGTCATCAACCACTGTTCATGCTAGATAATGATCTTGTCTAAGAGAGTTCAGAACAGATTTTTTTTTAACTGGAAGAGTGGGCATAATTCTGCCTCACTAAGTCTCCCAGTGCATTCCAAGAACGTACCGTGGCTACCATAAATGTCTTGGAATATGCACTTTTGCGATGCCTAGGTATCAACAAAGCTAGGTTATCCTTCGAACGAGTACCAACATTGTGGCAGGAGAAAAAGTTGAATTTCTTATAGAGACAGGGCGGGGATTTAAATACAAAACTTTTGTTCAGAGTTGTATGCTATGAAGTTTACGTCTATGTACTAGTCGCAGCCACGATAACTTTCCGTAATAACAAGAGGTATGGTTACGGGTTTTAAGATTAAATGCAAAACGGAAACATGAATTTCTTAACTAGGTATTTGTGGTTTATATCCATATTTACTACTCTCAAATGAATGATTTTAGTAAAGTCACCTCTCACGTACAAGACATTTTTTTAACGAAGGTGTCAAAGAGAGTTAATTTACGGACCAATAAGTTGTTATTTTGATCAGTTTCGGTTGACTGGAACCAGCGAATTATATGAGTGGTGTACAATCACATTTTATAATGTTTCGATAATATCAATTAGGCAGAAATACATCTTCGAAGTAAATTTGACCGACAATTCAAAGAAAATATTTAACCGAATTTTAAACGCATATATATATATATATATATATATATATATATATATGTGTGTGTGTGTGTATATATATATATATATATATATATATATATATATATA
>PNEQ01086066.1:39758-54474 GCA_003012365.1 Medauroidea extradentata | reverse complement strand
AAATTATTTGCATTTAAATTTTTTTTCTGTAAGTTTGTATAATATGTTTTTGTTTCAATTTTTAGGAATTTTCTTTAATGAATCGTACGATCAAATTATTATTCATTTGAATCATATTTTAGACAATAGAGCGCAAGAATAAAAATACTAATATGACTCGCTAATGAATTATTTTTCAGCAAACGCCGCTGTACTTCATATTGTGCAAAATTTACTATTTAGCAAAACATGTGATTTGCTGTTTCTAATATATGTTACATCAAATTAATTTGGTCTTCTGTTTCACTTGCCAGTAGTGCCCTGAGGTATATTCGTATTTATACTGAATTACCATAAGTAGGCCTTTAATTCAGGCTAACGTTTCGTCTGACAATGTTTGAAATATTAAAAAAAAAATTTCGTGATCGGTTGTGAATAAATAAATGTATAAAATACCGAATGACCCCATTAATTTAAGGGTATCCTTATTTCTACCTAATATTATGCAGACTGTTATTATCAAATAATCATTTGTATTCTGTATGAAACGATAGCTATTAAAATGCAAATGTTTAATTACAACTATTTATATTAATGCAAAAAGTTTTCATAATTTTCTTGTAACACAAAGCTAAATATCAACATTTCTGGAATATTACTTTACTTGTGTTCATCGTACACGTGACGGAACCATGTGTATATATTTAAAACAATAATTCAACAAGAAGCCACCAATAAAATTAATAAGTCTACTTTCGTCAATGTTGGTGCAAGTAAACTGACATTCTTGAAATACAAACTGTCAAAGAACTTATAATTCATTAACAAGAGGAGAAGTACTTCCCAAAATATGGCATAAAACCTTTATTTAAACTTGTCGTGCTAACCCACACCCATAAACCCTACCTATGTCAGAGCTATTATAAATTGTCAAAGTAATGTATTAGTTTTGATGTGCCTAAAATATGGCAAACACAGACAAACACACATATATACATACATATGTATACAAATATATATAGAGAGAGGGAGAGAGAGCGAGAGAAAGGATGTCCAGAAACATGACAAGCACACCACGCAAATTCTGTATTATTTTATAAACGAAAATCTAAGTGGCAAAATGTTTTACGACATATTGCGTGGCAACACTGCACGGAGAAAATCAAGTAAACGTAGATTCATGTTTGGACTGCTTGGGATTTGAACCTGCACTCTTAATATAGAGGGATGTTTTGCTATAGTGTGCATGCAAAACGTCGTCGAACAACATTTTTGCCACTATCATTCAATATTCATGTTGTGTGTTTGTTATGTGCTTTGTCTATAGACATCCTGCATACACCACATACACCATTTCCATTAACCTTCCAAATAGTATAACATTTTGTTGCATCCGATTTTAAAGCTCTCGAAATATTGCAAATAAATGTCACTCTACCTTCCAAACTAATAGCACTAGAAAAATAAAACCATTAAAAAATCTTGGAATATAAATTGTTATAACATAACAATTTCTTAAAACTGATACCAGTAACCCTTTACATGTGTCGTCCTGAAACTCACTGAAATAAACAATAGAAAATAGGTGGGTGTCAATGTGGGTGTGTGTGCGCCCGCTTATGTACTATAATACCGGCATGGATTTCATGAAATGTCACAATGTATGCGCTGAACTCCAAAACGTGATTCTTTGATTCTTTAAAAGAAATATAGGGTTATGTTGACAAAAACTATTGTGTGGTGAACATTATTGGAGAAAGGTGACGTTCAAAATTAAATTATTAATTATGAAATATTTAGCGTATAATTATAAGTAACTACTTGTGCTAGAGATTCCAAAAGAGCTGCAAAAATCAGAGATCATTAATTTGCAAAAAAAAAAATCGTGATTTGTCAAATATGTCACCATTATTGTTTTGCGAGAATAATTCAGATTATTTTTGGATATAACATACCAGTTCTAAACAATAATGAAATATTAGGTGCATATCATTCCGGTGGAGCGGTTTCGTGAAAACCTGACTCAATTTATTTTTGCGAAAAAGTAGTGAAGCCTATGTTACTCATGTAGCCCCTAGCGATGTATCGTATTTCTGGCAGACACACCATGCACACACATGACTGAGGAAATCGACGAGATAACGTAAATGGCCATACATTCTCGAAGAGGGAGAGATCATTAGTATAGAAATGGTGACAACCATTTTTCTTCACAACATGAATATGGAATTAGAAGATGAATCGGCAATGACTTTTCTTGAGGCAACATCTTGCATTTACCTGGAGCGATTTCGGGTGGCAGAGAAAAATCGAAATGAAATTGACCGGAGCCGGGAAACAAACCAGTTTCTCCCAAATGTGAGTTCAAACTGTTACCGTAGTGCAAATGCGCTCGGTACTAGCATTCAATAAATTGACAATTGACATAAAATATCTAGGAAATACAAAGTTGACCAAGTTTCGGCCAGGGTATTATGAAATCCGGATTTGAGTCATTCCCGAATTGACTTTAGTCCGCAGCCCAAGTAAGATGAAAAATCTGAAATATCCGGAATATAGCCAAAGAAAGTTGACATAATTCTGACTGTCTTAATTTCAGTACAATTTCAAATGCATAAGTGTTAAGAAACCGCAGGAGAGTCGATTCCGCGTTGAAATTACTCAGACATTTTCGAGGTAAAAACCGGATACTCAACAATCGGAACTTGAGTGAATTCTTTGTTGTTATAATTCCGGTGCAAATAATAAAAAATCCAGAGTTGAATCAATTCCGAGTCGTCGTAATTCTGCAACTCTGTCTTTTATATATATTATGTAAACACGGTCTAAAATTATGATTACAAGTGTGTCTCTTTATTCAGTAAATCATTTCTGACGCCAAGTTCTAAAATACGCTTGTAAAACATATTAATGCCTCAATTTTTAGCTAACGTACGTATGAAAGCAATAAACAATGTATTAAGAGAGTATGTATTTTTAATAAGTTATGTGTGGTCATTTTAAATCCTCAATATGTTTTGAATTACATGTTCTTAAATAAAAACCATTCATACCATTGCGAAAAAAAAAAAAATAGAATGAAGCATTGGCTGCAAAAGTTACGTGGAGTAGGTCTGCTAAAAACTTTGAAGCTAAAATTGAGTTACGTCTAGATTGTAACTAATTGTACACTGTTTATAAAATTGTCCTAAACAAACTACATGTTAAAGAATCTGTACAAAATGCTAACATATTTTGGATATTGTCACGTCGCGCAGTGGTCCCGATCACGGTTACCCACGCCAAAAATCTGAAAAGTGCTTAAATCTAGCTCTTATGATAGGTAGTAAACAAAAACACCAACATTTAATTCATAAAGTGTTTTTAATGTTCAGAAATTGTCTACTGCTGTATATAGGCCTACTATATTTATTAGGCCATTGTGATTTACTTCGTTTAATGTGTATTAGGATATTTGTAATCTGTAATAAAATTAACTCCAAAATTTGCAGTGTAATTTAAGACGCTTTATGTTTTATTCCGATAACTGGGGTCGGCTGACCTAGGTCATGTAATATTTGTCTTGTGTTTTTAATTTATTTACGGTTTTGTACTACGTGATCTAAGTATTTTCACTGCGCTGAAAAAAAAAAGAAAACACAATGGTTACCAAGGATTATTGTTGTCAAAGAAAAGGAAAAGGGAGATGCGTATAACAAGAATAAATGTGACTCAAATCAGAATTGATGTATTTTATTGAATAACTATTATTCAAACGAAACCTTTTTAAATTTTAGTTACCACATTTCTAAAACGGGATACAAAATGTAAAATAATTTCTCGATTAAGAACGAACAATGTGGAACGCGTGCAATAGATAGTTGATGCATGAAAAGTTAACCTAAGTTATTAACAATTTCATAGCACTGCAAATGATATGAACTGTTGTGTGATTTTTATCAGTCCCAGCTACTCCCTACACTCCTTACTAGTATCTATTCTCTATTACATGCGCTCTAGGTTTATCGTTTTAAATAGAAGTATTTTCATGCGAGAAATTATTTTATACATTATAAAGTTAGTTTTAAAAGCGTAACAAATATATTTAAAAAAATCTTTAAAAAATTATGTTCTGATTTTTAGTCTTATTTGTGTGATATTTTTTAAGCTACTTTAAATCACAAAAGTTTTTATTGGACAAACAAACAACAGACAAGAAAGCTAGTTAATATTGCATTTCCATTAAGTTCTGAGTTATGCTTAAAGTTTCCTAGTGTCCAGCTCTTCCGGAAATGAGTTTAACGCCGTATATAAATTTGTTAGATTTAATTACTGTTTCACATTTCCCCACTTCTTATATTGTCATCTAGTTTTGAGCTCTGATTAAAGTTTTACGTCTCCACCTCACCAGTAAGTTTGTTTAAAACCAATTGCAAAATTTGTATTGAACAGACAAACAGACAAGAAACCGAGATAATAAAAACTCTGTAAAAATTAAGTGTGTTGATTTTATCGTATACTCTGTACTCAAAGAGGGATACGATGGCTGTTCACTATTCTGACTTAACTGAGGCAGGAGTCCGATTCGTTTTAAAGAAGATACTTGTGAAAATATAGAAAACGTAAGCTTTATTATTATGTTAGATTCTGCATGGTTTTAATAGTGCCCTACGAAGAACTGCCCTGAATGGTGTAGACCTACTAGGGTGAAACAATCCCAAAATATATTAGTAGAAAATAATGTTAACATTTTTGACGTTGCTTACGAGTTTCTTATCCTCTTACAGCCATTTTTAACGTTTCTCATGGGTTTCCTATAACGATGGGCACTTTTAGCTTCAAGTCCAATTAAGGTATCCTAAGTTTCACATTTAGACCCCTTCTACACTTATTTTCAATACATTTCCTGTGTTTGTTGTACTTCTTTTAGTATCTCACATAAAAACAGAAAACTTTTTTATTTCAGTATTCAGCACTTCCTGACATTCAGCCTCATCGTCTGATACGAGAGGAAATCATTTTCTGCAATATTTGTTCCTTTCTCTTAGTTTTGGCAAACAAGCTGCATAGTTCTCTTCTATTCACATCTGGGGGCCGATTAAATATCACTACCTACAATTTGCACCGACGCAGCGCAGCGCAAGTGCAGAGCAAGTTAAACGGGTCTTCTTTTGCTGTGTGTGATTATTTAATTCCAATGCAACGCAAATTTTGCGTTGCACCCGGAAAAAGCGATATTTAATCGGCCCCCTGGGCGAGAATTTTGGAAGATTACACAGCTTGTATTTAAAAATAATATTCAGCGATACAGCAACTAGAGCAAGAAATTACCAGCATAACTGATAAGCGTACCTTCCTCAAGAGGGTGCAAATTAACCAAAATTTAAAACAATTTACGTAATCTAAGACTAATACATTATAATATTGATTCAGACGCATGATACACGAAATATACTTAGGACAAGTTAGCTTACTAAGTAATATACAAGTACCCGATTTGATGAAATTGAGGAAAAAAAATTATGACAGTCTCTCTATCACAAAGATAAACAAATTTGCGCAGTTTTCACAATATTACAAAATAATGAACGAGATAGGCGGAAGCCAAGTCAGATTTATGTGTAGTGTGTGTACCAAGTTTAATTAAATTAATGAGAATATTTAATCAGATAGGTCATACTATGCTAACAATATAAAATGGACGCTATTTTGAAAATCTGAACACAGGATAAATGAAATACACTATATTCAAATCAGCTTTGTATGTTGTATATGTGCACCAAGTTTGATGAAATTCTGAATATTATACTATGATGAAAACATAAAAATAGGCCGCCAATTCGAAAATATCAACACAATATAAACGAAATACTTAAAAGTCAACTTAGTTTCAATTGTAGTACATGTGTACCAAATTTTGTTAAATTCTGAAAAAAATATTCCTAAGTTATACAAAACTGTTTTTTTAATGGCCACCATTTTAAACTTATGAACACAAGAAGAACGAATTACATAGAAGTAAGCTTTGCTTAAAATTTTACCAAACTTGGTACACATATAAGTACTATATACAAGTTGTGACAGCAAGTTTATGCCTTTTAACCGTGGTTAACTAATAGCATAAATCTCTCGTTAATTATTAAACATTTTGTGTTTATGTGGAACGTTTTCCGTGTATCTGTTTGATAACTAAGTTATGCAAGCGCTATATTTCAGAACATTCGAATGTAGCCTGTAATTTACGCGAAAATTTTCTTTTGGCAACTAATTGTTAATTTAATATCGAAACTTATATCTGCATGTTATCTAGGTAGTAACTGATAACCGTGGAAATTATTCACCGAAATCATGGTAGTAAAACGTCAGCGATTGTGTTTTGGACAAAGCAAGGTATGTAGACTACACAAACAAAGTCCTGTCTTACTTTTTTTTGTTATTTACCAGCACCTGACAGTTAGATTTTCTGCAACAGCAAAAGTTTAACCAGATAATTTGTTTAGAATTTTTATATAAAGTTTGGTTTTTCCCTTCATTAAATTACCAACGACGCCATTTCGCTGTGTGTATGTTGCCATTATTAGATTGGTTCGAAAAAGTCTTATAACATAAGCAATTAAAAGGTAAGACTTAAACTCGTTTTACAGTTGTTGGTAATAAGTCATTTCATCAGTTATATTTCTAACATGTAAAATAGGTTTCAGAAGACAAGAAAGGCTTTTGATTTAAAGGACCTGATTAAGGGGTATTGATCCCTACCACCTTGGATTTATCTGTTTCTTCTCGATAACTTCTGTTCCAGCCAATTTATAAAAACTTTAGTCACGACAAGGCATAGATACAAACTTAATCGATTTTCTGTAATTGCTGGAACAATAATATATTTATTATTTTGCAACGGGAAACAGCTGAAAAGGAAAAATTGCTTTATTTACGGGAGCGACTACAGAGGCCGCAACATTAACAGAAGCAATGCCATATGGATTCCAAAAAGTGAATGAAACAATAAAGTATGCCTTGTCAGCCTGAAAAATGTAAAACGATGTGTCTATTCCCTGATTTATAAGAAAACCCGTAAAACCGATCTGACAGGGATCAATCCCCCTTAATATTACACCCATAAATATAAAAACAAATGAATATACTGTCATTGTGCTAGTTACAAACTTAAAATCAAAATCGTTAAGCTGCAGCAACATGTATTACAACCTAAAAGTTTGTACTAAAACTAAAACCTACTCCATGTACGTGTTCTCAATGTTTATGTTTGCATCTTGGCTTTACACTTTAATTCCTTCTGCAAAATTAATTTGTACTAAAGCGTAAACAGCTCTGTAATGTATATTTAAACATTATGTTTATTCAGCTCCACGCTCTTGCATTGCAAAATTGAAAACTATGTGTAATATTGTAAACTATAATGTTTAGCGCATACACATACCTATTGATGTTGGCGAAAACCAATTGTTCGTTAATAATTATTTTCAGTCCAGTTTAATATGACACGAATCGCAACTGGTCGGCACAGAAACCCTTTTGTGATCATCTCAATATAATCTTGCAATTATTTAAATACTGCTACAACATCATATTGACTAGGCCAATTTGTCAAAAGGTTTAGCTGGTAACAAATGATTTTTTTGGTCGTTGAAATCTTATTATTTTATTTCTAATAATATCGCTTTAATTTTATACAAAAAAGTTAAGAATGAAAAGACCTGCCCTGCTTCTTAACATTTTATATAGGGACCAATGATAAGAGAATTGAGTGCAGTCTGATGTTAAATTGTTAAATTCAAATTGACGTATAAATATATGTATGTTTGACAACGATCGAATGTTAATAGGATAGCGCTTACTTTGTATCATGAATGTTTCAAAATTTCTTCTTTTATTATTTATGTGATGCTATAAATATTTTGCTTTAACTGGTTGAATATATTTAATGACTAACAAATAGAAGCATACATATATTAGTACGTCGCTTTGCGTATACTTATTGAATAAAACAGATTATTTTATGGTCTATTTTACAATAAAAATTTATTAAATGCTTTCTACTGCTAAGAATTATATATATATATATATATATATATATATATATATATATATATATATATATATATATATATATAGGATGTCCAGAAACAACTCCATTAAAAGCACACCACGCGAATCCTGGGCTAAATTGAAGACGAAATTAATTGTAAGAGGACAATTTGTTGTAAGACAACATTTTACGTACAGATTACGTACAGAATGTGGGGCAACAATGCACAACATTTAAGCGGACAAATGGTTGTACGATAACATTTTACGTACACAATGTGGCAACACTGCTCGACGGTGATATTCCACTCTTGCGCTCCATGTCCAAGTATAGTTTTATGTATGTTACGTTAAGAAAACCTAGAATCATGTTTAGACTGCTTGGGATTTTATCACGGAGGCCAGAGCTGTGGTAGCAAGCTAGGTAAGATATATATGTTGTTGTGGCGTGCCTATTATGTGATGGTTCCTTGATACTCTCTATGTACACAACAAATACTGCATTGCAAATCGGAATTTCATTCAGACTACAACAATTAATAACGTACGATAGTTGCACAAACAAATTTAGATGTTTTTAAATTTAATATCGTACAATGTTGTTTGGTAAAAAAGTATTTACGCAATTTCTTCCTTTATATTTGTTTTTAAATAACGTCAACATTTAACTTTAACGGCTGATGCAACTTGTTTACAACGTGCAATGAGGAACTGTGAACATATGTGGTACAAGGAATTAAAATAATAATTATTATTATTACTATCATTATTAGTACAAAGCATGTATTAGAAGTAAATAATATAGTGATTTTTCCAAGCTAATTATAAATAATAGTTGCAATAAATTATTATATTTCTGCGTAAAGGAGTAAGTAGATAAGCTACGAATTATCTGAGGTGTATGTTTCTATATCTCACTGAGTTCACTTTCGCGAAAATGTACGAAATTTAACACATATAGGCCTATAGAGAAAACACAAATTTCAAAATAAATAGTGATCCCTGAATACCTGGAGAGTCCTATAGTATTGAACACTTTTTTTGTGGAATATGGAAGAATTCTCTGTATACAGCGACAAAGAAAACCTCAATATTTGCTCAGGTTATATAGAACAGATTTTCTAAACGTGTTCCTTTCGTGGCAAAAGTCAGATACCTCCCAATTTACAAACGGTATTTCAATAGCACAAATTATTCGCTCACAAGTTCACAACAAAATGACAATTACAGCCCGGTTCGATTATCGGCCGGGTCGGTCCACGTATTTCGCATGTGGGAATCGTGCCGGACGATGCCGCTTGTCGACGGGATTTCTCGGGGTTTTCCCGTCTCCCCAACCTCTCAATTCCAGCGCGGCTCCATACTCACATCATGTCACCCCTCACAAGCGCTAAATGCCTAGATCGTAAGTGATGACCAAAATATCTTTACTTCACAACTACAACACAAAATATGTAAAATTTCTATGCATCTGATCTACAGACTACCCATCAATATCACATACTCATGAAAATGTATGCCAGTTACAAGGTTATTTTTAATATTTTTATTCGCTTATATGTTCGTAAATGTGTACTTATACCGAACGTTAGTGTAACTTCGTAAAAAAGCCCATGTTCTTGCTACATACGGTTACACGAACTCCACAACAATAACGAATAAGATAGAAAGTAATACAACAGACAGAAGTACCAGAACTTACAGTTACAGCGGACGCGCAAAAATGTGTGTCGTCCCTTCGTGTGTGTGTGTACCTATTTACAAGTATAAACTGTAAGTACTTGTACTTCTGTCTGTTATAGTACTTCGTTAGCCTAGCAGCCTACTTCCCGCCATTATTATATTGAATAAGATAGAAAGTAGAACAATTTTTCTCCATGATAGGTCACAGTAAAATGTTACAAAATTGGATACTTGAGGGTGTAGAAAATTACCTATCTACACAAGAGTGACGTTAGTAGTCCCCACAGAGTGTTGTGGCATAGTAAATACGATGAATGAAAGTGTTGTTGTGTGAGACATTGGATCGAGAAAGACTGAATAGCCGTTGCGCACAAAGGCCTCAAATTCAACTTAAATTTTTGAGCAGTAATTAGTAACTTATGATGACAATAACTTACAAGTTCGTCCTTCCGTTCGTATCCTTTATGGCATGGGAAAAACATTTCGTTATGTTCTAAAAAGGGGATCCAACTGATTCGAATCTGTCAGAAATATTGCACTTTCAAGCCAGGTTTCGATTGAGAACGCTAACGATGTTTAAAATATTTTAATGTAATTCACAATGCCATCTGACACAATAAATGTTACATGTGTGTACCAGCGTTTGTTTACAGTGCTGAGGAAAGTAGTACAGTTGTGTACCAGAGAGGTGAACCACATTATTAGATAATTGTGTGGATGTAAAATTTGTAACTAGTGTTGCAGCAAAAAATAAACCGCTGCAACTTATTTTCTGAGGTCACCATACAACACACTACACAAAACCATTATTGTATTACGAGTAATATTTTAATTTCATTTTTCTCATAGTCCATGAGCAATGGAAATAGGCTTTGTCTATTGACAGCTGGTTTTGGTGGATATCTCAATATGTAGACGCATACATAAACACAATATAAGTCATATAGCACATGTCCTGTGCTATGTAATTACTTACATTTTCTTTAGACAATTCATAAATTTATTTTTTTGTAAGTTCAGTGAGTTACATTTGATTGATGTTGCGAGATATTTTTTAATGTATTGAGCGCGTTTACGGATCGTGTTGTACATGAGTTTACTGTGTTTTTTCGGATTTAATAGTTCTAAAACGTTTGTCTCGAAGTTCTAAACAGAAAAATAATTTTCAGACAGTTTAGTTACGCTTACATTACTAAACGATTAAGCAGAATTTTAAATTAGATTGTGTGTACAATAGTTTATTAAATTAAAACAATTATTTATTCAGTAATTTACAGTCATATTTCAAACTAAAAGTGAAATCATCTTAAGCTCGTTTGTTTAGCATCTTAAAAAATTACGTAATATGTGTTTAAAGACGAATGTAAGTACCTGGTGTCTGCAGTAAAAAAATACTTAAAACAAAAAAAAATGGAAGATGCGTTTAAGAACGTTTGTAATAACATTATGTTTATCAATTTGAGTATCTGAAATTCTAGGCGAAAATGTTTTAAATCGTGGTAAATACTTTTGTTTCAATAACGGCTATTAAAATAAATATTTTTACATTAAAAATTATCCATAATATCAAACTGAACCTGCCGGTTTTATTTAAGCTTTCAGTTAGTAATAGGCAAGAGTTTTGAAGATTGTAATTTTGTCCTTAATTATATACAAATAGTAATTTTCGCTTACCGCCGTAAACCTACTGAATAAGAAAAACAGAATTAGTTTCTACATTATATAATGCACTAGCACTCCGCAGGTGGATCTGGCCACGTGTATTACTCGTAGCAGCATTTACTTTAATTAAAGGACATGTTAGTAGACAACATTAGCAGTTAGACCATCATGTAATAAAAATTCAAGTTTATTTGCTGTTGCAAGCGACTTGGTTCACCGCGTACTCGGCATGCATTCAAATACAACTTAAGGAAAGAATACAATTCAAATATGTTTATTAAAAGTGCATTTTGTTACACGATCATTTTTTGTTAACCTTGTGATGCGTATACGTATGAATCATAAGAGGTTGCGACTCGTGAGCAGGCAACATGCAGCTGTCCATATCCGAAGCATGGTTTTTCTGACTTCAGTGCACACACGATCACATCAACGTATTATCGTAATCGGATAAATTGTATTGGAACGCATACCCTACAGACAAACTGACAGATGGACATTTATTTGTACAAATACAGATATTTTATAAAATATAATATGATTTATTAAATTGAAAAAGGTTTTATTTTCAATGATATAAGATGAGCTAACTTATGTTTTTATTTGAGCTCTTTGAGTCACGCAAAAGTTCAGACTAAAAACTCAAAATTATTATATAATTAGTCAAATGACATACACCTATTTTCATTTTCAATATACTTTCAAAAAATCAATAAATTAATTTAAAAACTAAAAACAGTATTTGATTGAAAATAAAGCTTCACAAACATTTTTGAAAAGAAATATTTTCACGTAATTTTTTCTTTATACCGCTTTGTTCCCCTGCCCGTTCCCTCCTCCATTTTCCTTGCCTTGCTCTTTATAATATCCACAATGTTCTTCGTCACAAACCATTTGCAGGTAAACACACAACTCACCAAAGTTTCATCACAATCGAATGGATGGTATAGTCTACGAGCTCATACGTTATACACAAGCATGCACATATTATGTTTAAATGTAACTAATTGTTGAGTTTACCGTAGGGTAAAAGTTGCATGGAAAGTAAATGAAAGATTTTAATATTTAATTAATTTCTATAGGAATTTAGAACCGAAAATAAAAAGTTCGTGTAAGTAGCAAGTATACGACGTAAAAATTATGTTGCCTGAAATTTGTAATATTTATAATTAAAAAAAAAATAGATATTTGCTTGTACAGATGGTATAAACATTAACCAAAAAGTAAAATTATATTATTTTAAGTATTGTTTTTCAAAAACATAGAAGTATTATTAAAGTCAATAGACATATTTTGTATCTGACGTGCTTTTCTGCGATTATATTTTACTTTGTGTTACATATTTACATATACATACATATACACATACATAATTATGTTACATCTATAAATATGTAAATGTCGGAAACGAAAATGGAAATATTATTTTTATTAATTATTTTCATAATCACGTAATAAGTAGTGTTTTATTTTTTCTAATACAAATAAAATAAAACTAAATCTTATTATTTCGGTATGTTTAATTAAATATTTTTTATTGTTAATATATAAATATACTGCTGGTACAATACATGTTTCATTTCCCTTATTTGTACCTATAAGTGTACGTATTTTTTATTTATAGCTTCAGACGAACGTTTATTGTGTACATGTGAAATTTATAATTTTAACTCTTCCCAAAATTATGTTGATTAATTATAGTAACTGAATAATTTATTTGTAAAACATGCACTCTACCTACGTCTAAGTTGATACATAATCTCTTTTGTAATTACAGTATATGATGAATAACGTCTTGCCGCAATTTATACATTTAAAATACAAAAAAAAGCAATAGTTTATAATTGATACTTTAACCTTTAAGTAGATTTTCTATTCTATGACATTTATAATGTGTTCCGATATAAACTTTACAGTGTCTGACAGTTCTCAATGCAGAACTGTATAATTTCTTCATTTAATGTTTTGGTATTTTTATGGTTACAAATTTTAAATACATTAATTGTATTCTAAAATTAGTTAGCTGCGATTATTTAGAGACACTTAAAAATATTTGAGATAAATTGCATTCTGCTGCTTCAATTTCGTAATACCTTTTCAATCTGCAAAATAATAAGTTTTAAAATTGTACTCTTTTATTATTTGGTATCAGAAAACACACAATAAGGTACGTACACTTTAAGAGAAAAATAAACGGGAATGTTACACTGTACACACGTGTTTCATGCGTCCAACTCAATCGACTAGTTTTCCGCCGTAATTAATGGTTATGATTGGGTATCAACTTACGCTCTCCCGACAATTGGTTATAAATATTATAGTAGTCTATGTGGGGAGGACCAGTCCAATACCATAACCTTAGTGATGACACCCATGCTGCGTACGCATTGTCTACAGTTAAGTGCTTGTCACAACACCGTGATCAATACCACAGATTGGCTTTGCGAATGAATCCCATTCGTGAACGACGCAAGCGTAATGCAACTATGGTTTTTCAATTATAAATTCATTTTAAAATAATTGGCATTGATCTTCTCCGTCGTGGCAGCCCAAAAAAGTTTCAGAAATCAGTTATTCTATTCTTCCTGTAGACATAGTTGCTGAGGTAGATGAACTTAATATATACATGTAAAGTACGTGCTGATACGTATTAAGTAACGTGTTACCGCTAATTCATACGTCGCTATACATGAATCAAAATAATAATTTCTTTAAAACCTTAATGTACGTTAGTGAAACTACAACGTCCATAAATGAAGACAATGTCACGTGGCAAGGTTTGTTTTTATTTTAATAGTTTTTGTTAGCTATTTTATTCATAAACATTTCTTAACACATGAAATTACCAACTTTTGTAAAGTGTTTAAGATCAATTTTCAAAATAGCAGTGACCATCTGTGGGTACTGCATAAATAACATTTAATAAGACCGGCAGACTTCTTATAAGGATATGTGAGGTCAGTGATAGTACCTTTATACACGGAATATCATATTTATAGTCTTCGTAATATATTCAAAAATTTTAGTTGTAGTATAAAAGTCTGGGTTCTCGTCTGGAGTAATTTAGTCATAACATGGAAAACGAAAATACGTAGCTATGCAGCCAGGAGTCGCACCCAGGTCCTCCAGAATTCAAATTCAATGTTTTAATTTTGCGGCACATCGCTCGTACCAGTAAAATTGGAAATTGTCTAATAATATTTTCCTTATAAAAATTAATACATATATCTGTTATAAACACAATAAAATTTTACAGGGCATGTAAGTGCATTATTTGCATTCAAATATATATATGTATATATATATATATATATATATATATATATATATATATATATATATATATATATATATATATATATATATT